>JAINUG010000237.1:545000-727500 GCA_029706075.1 Aldrovandia affinis
TGAACTCGCCGCCCGTCTCTATGAGGCAAGCTAATTCTCAGAGGATAGCAAACTCTGCTTCCTTCGAGACGGAATTCGCCCACCCACATTCTGGAGACACCGTTACTCACTTGTCAGCTAGTTCATGCCAGCTCACCTTCCCCCTTTTCCTGGGGCAGACAGCTAAATGTTTTGAACCGCGACCGTGATAGGCAGCTCACACTCATATAACAAATGCGTTAGACCACTACGCTATCGGAGGCCCCCGTGTTGTTCCCTTTTAATTACAAATTAATGTGCAACTTTATCTCTTCACAAATACAATTTTGCAAGTAAATTTTGGCGATCTTCCGTAAAAAAAGGTAAAAACTAATTTAAATGGGAGTCAAGGTTAAGCACAAACGTTGCCGGGCTGCACACACACACAACCACTTGCACATATACACAGACACACATACACACGCACACACACACACACACACACACACACACACACACAAACAATAAACTCCCAGTCCATACCTGGTGTCGTAAGTGTGCGTCCCGACATCAAATTTGTAAGTGGGAGGAAATTTGAGAGGGCCCTCCAGAAACCCATCCAACACTGTCTCACTGCCCTTTGCTATGTTGAGCTGCAGGACACAAATATCATTAATATTAACATTCAGATTGATAACAACTACATAATGATAGTATCAGTCCTTAATTAGTGCCGGCACAGCCCCGGCAAATACCAAGAATCCGATTTTGCGCCCCGGCAAATGTCTTACTCAGAATCAGAGCCCCAGGCTCATAAATATCTAAAGTGCGACAACAACGCATATGTTAAACTGGTATTAAACAACATTACGTCCAGTGAACATTACAAATGTAAATAGAATGCAGAAATGCAGAAATACAGCGACACAGAGGTAGGAAAAGTTGACCCTTTTTCCTCCGTGGAGGGGGTGCGTGTGGTTGGGGGAGGCGAGTTGAGCCCCGGCATCTCTTATTTTACAAATGAAGCACTGGATAGTATCAATTAATGTATCCGTCTTTAGAATGCTAAGAATTCACAGCTATTATTATTATACAGTATTGGAGCGACCCCTAGTGGTGAACTCAGAATTTACACTTGTGCTATGGCACTTTTGTGGAATCTGGGCTGAATCTCTCACCTGGTCTTTCTCCCACAGGAAGGGGAGCTTGTTATTGTCGATAGCCCCCTTCACAACGTGCATTTCATAGTCCTCAATACGAAAATTCAAATCGCCAAACCAGAACACCACACTATGGAGAGGAGAATACAGAATTGCAATTAAAAAACAACTATTATTATTATTATAATATGTTAATATGATATGTGCCATTTAGCAGACGCTTTTATCCAAAGCGACTTATAGTAGTGAATGCATACATTTTTCAGTATATGTGGCCCCAATGGGAACTGGACCTACAAACTAAGCATTGTCAGCACCATGCTCCACCTACTGAGCCTCACATTATAATTATTACATACTTACTATTACTGTCCCTTAACTCTAAAATATATCAAGAAAACCTTACACTTCAAAACATATATATATATAGACACAATAACCAAAGAAATCAGCACAGTTCATATTACTAACAAAATCTGCAGTCATAACATCCACAGCATTTAAAACAATATTACATGTGGGTGAAGGGCCATACAGACAGAATAAGATTAAGAGTATGGCTAGTTTGGGGTCACAGCAAGAAGGTCTCGGGTTCGAATCCAGGGGGGGGGGTTATGCGGAGTTTGCATGTTCTCCCCGTGCACGCGTGGGACCGGTACTCGGTTTCCTCCCACAGTCCAAAGACACCGTTAGGCTTTGAGTCTAAATTGCCCTAGGTATGAGTGTCAGTGAATGGTGTGTGTGCCCTGCGATGGACTGACCTGTCCAGGATGTATTCCTGCCTCTCGCAACGCATGCTGGGATAGGCTCCAGCCCCCCGCGACCCTGACCAGGAATAAGCGGCTTAGATAATGGATGGATGGATGGAGTATGACTCTTTGGGGTGGGGGCAGGGTGGGGGAGGTGAACGGTGCAGTTCAGTAAGCAGATGGCCCTCAAACTGCTGCTGCTGCAGGATGCTCACAAAGTCCTCCATACGCTGGTCCGTGTTCTCCATGTGCGCCGGCAGGTGGCAGTTCAGGAAGCAGATGGAGTGGCCGAACACAGCCATGCGCGCGCTCACACCACCCTTGTTCCCCTGGGACGGAGAGAGACGGAGCGGGACAGAGACAGTGAGAGAGGGAGAGTGGGAGGCAGACAAAACAGACAGAGATAGAAAGGGAGGCAGAGAGAGAGAGAGAGAGATAGGGAGAGGAAGGGAGAGACAGCGAGAGGGGGGGTGGAGGTAGAGACAAGGAACAAAGAGAGAAAGAAGAGAAAAGAGGAAGAAGGGATATAGAAGAAGACAGATTAAAATGACGGTGAGGGAGCTGGGCTTGTAACTCAAGAGGTTGCAGGTTCAATTCCCAGGTGGGGCACTGCCGTTGTACCCTTGAGCAAGGTACTTAGCCTGAATTGCTTCAGTAAAATATCCAGCTGTATAAATGGATTGTATGTAGAGAAATGTAAGCTGTGTAAGTTGCTCTGGATAAGAGCGTCTGATAATTACATTACATTACATTACAGGCATTTGGCAGATGTTCTTATCCAGAGCGACGTACAACAAAGTGTTAACCGTAGTCAAGAACAGTTTAGCTGAAAGCCACCCTAGCGGGAAGTACAGTTTCTAGGTGCTGGGAGCAACCACATAGTTAAACTAGGACCCTGTAGGTAAATCTGTAGCCACAATTCAAAGGTAGCAATAAAGCAATCAGTGCGGGAAATAATGCCTAAGCCTAATACAATACATAAACAAGTAGACATGTGTAATACTAAAATTGATAATGTAATGTAATGTAATGTGCACACTGATAAATGCCTAAAATGCAAAATGTCGAACTGTAATGCAGGAATTAGTATAAACAGTACACTCCGCTGCTGCTCCATAAGTCATATACATAATTCATGGTTGGTGGGATCACTGCGTAATGCTCCTCCACTCTCTCCATGCTGCACTGACCTGAAAAGATAAGTGAATAACACGACAGAGCGAGAGAAAGCGCAAAGCAGCAGCTAACAAGGCCAGCGCCGAGAGCTCCATATCTGACTGTCCCTCAAACACTGCGAAGTGGAGCGGACTCCTTTTACAACAAGCCACCACGTAAAGGCTTTCAAGGCCCCTGATATCGGTTTTCTAGCATTAAATATGAAAAATGCAAGAGTTCTGTCTCCGACACAAACGTCGCCATTAGCCGTACCGTCATGGACATAAGATCATGTTCAGCATCTCACTGGCGCTGTGTCTCATGAGCAAAGCTAAAATTACAGCTGGGCAGGTTTCTAAATTGAATACATCACATTCACATTATATTCATATTTCATTGTGACTGCAGGGGGGGATATGTAATACTGCTGTACAATCATTACCATAGGTAGGGGAAATTTGGGATTTGGTATTACTTTACAAGCATCTGTGCTGTTGTTCCTTTGTTTAAGATGTGGGTCTTTGGAAGTGATTTTGCTTTAGCAAAGTGATACAATAGAAGGCATTTTTGTAACATATTTTTACCATATTCAAGCTCCCTAAACAAGTTAGTAATACAGACACACTCAACTGCACTAAGTCATAGTTCAACAAGGCCTTGAACAGTTAGCTCAATTTTTTCAAAAATCCATAAAAAACACACCATCAACACCACATTTCTTCTACAGAGAATTAATAGCAGATCAGATGTAAAGATGTCAAATAAAGATCAGTATTCAATCAGCAGCAATATAAAACCGAATTAACTGAGAGCTCAGCTGGAATGGAAAACGGTCAGGTTTGGAGATCACTGCCATTGTGTGCTGTCTGCTGTTGCCCACTCTGTAACAGTGTTATGTTGTGTTGTGTTGTGATGAATCTTTTTAGTTTATTTGGGTATGGTAATTTGGGAGTGCTGGTAATACTGCAGCCATCAGGGGAGTGTCCTCACCCAGTAGCCCCCCAAACCAGTGCGGGTGCTCTCCGTCTGCACCCCCCTCAGGAAGGGCAGGTGGTAGTACTTGGCAAATACCAACAGGAGTACCCCCTGCATCCGCTGGGACGTCACCTATGAGAGAGGAGGAGGGAGGGGAAGAGAGGGAGAAGTAAAGAGAGAGAGAGATAAGAGGTAATTAGCTTGGGCAGAGGAAACAAAGGAAAGGTAAGGTTCAAAGACATCACGTAATACCATCAACGATGATAATAAATAGCTGTGATGGTCTTGCCATTTTAAAATGTCGCTCTGGAGGAGAGCGTCTGCTTAATGAATAAAATGTGAATGTAAATGTGTTTAAAGGCACAGTAAATTTATTTATTTGGACATACAGAGCATTTATGAGCTACCCTTGGAGGCACAGCCTAAGCAGGTGTGGTTCACTGCGCTGAGCATATTAACATCGGGCAATTTGCTAACAGCAATCAACTTTAAAAAAAAACATAATATGGTCTCCTGCATGGTCTAGTGGTAAGAGCGTTCAACGCTAGCCACGGCGACCAGCGGTCGGCACTCCAGCGCCAGTTTCAGCTCTGGTCGGGAGTGCCACAAGGGGGCGGCAATTGGCTGTCTGCTCTAGGGAGGGGGAGGGATAAAAGCAGAAGGAAAGACTTCTAGTAGTTCTCGTATGAGGGAGGGATAATTGGCACAAAATAAACAGACAGAGGGAATTGGATACTAAAAAAGTGGGGGGGAAACAGCAAAAATAATGCATAAATTAAAAAATAAAAACATGCATGTGGAATGATAAGACTAAGACTAAGGGTGCGTTTCCATGGATAAGCCTCAAATGCCTTTTAAATGGGTACATACTGTACATGGTATGTGTAGTAAATTACTGAACATAATAATATAATATAATATATATATAATATATATGCCATTTAGCAGACGCTTTTATCCAAAGGGACTTACAGTAGTGAACACATACATATTTCAGTATATGTGGCCCCAGTGGGAATTGAACCCACAACCTAAGTGTTGTCAACGCCATGCTCTACGTACTGAGCCACACAGAACATCTCATCTGTTCAAAATTCCGCTGGTTACACAACGAGACGCTTTGCCCTTTCAGTCTTTCTCTTTCTTCACATTTGCATTTTTAATGCCCAGTGGCCAATGTGTGCACGGCTCAGTCTGCTTTGCATGCTGTCACGACAAAGAGGCCAGGGCTGATTGTCCAGGCTCTATTTGGACAGTAAAATCGTGCCATGTTTACGACTGCTGGCTTGCACTGACAACGCTTTGTATTTGAATGAAGACGTTGACATGATGTTTAAATGTAACCCCCCCCTTCAACTTTCCCATTCATCATTACCATGTTCTAACCTGGGGTTTGTGTGCTCAACAAACACATTTTAGAGCAGAAACAGATATCTGTAAACAAGGACTGTGACTAGGGTGGCCATGCATCCAGCATTATGCCGGACAGACTGATTTTCAAGCGCTCTGTCCTCCGTCCAGCACGTTCCTCTGCGTTTTTGACCCATTTGTCCTAGAAAAACACTAAATTCTTCATTAAATCACGTTTGAAGATTCGAATGTGTTTCTTATTGGTTTATGTGTTTCTCAAATAACGAGTCGCCTGTGTCATTGGTCTAATAAGTGTCAACAAATAACACGCTTTAATATGACGTTCTTACGTAGGCCTACACTATGGGCGCGAGCGGCAAGCCACGCGATTTTTCTTTAAGCGCTATCTGTGTTATGGTAGCTAGCTCTGCAAAATGCAGAAACGGAAGACTTCATACAACCCAGTGGTCAAAAGAGCACAGATTTATTTCTAAAAGCAGAAAAGACGATTATCATGCCTTCTGTACAATGTGTCGGTGTGAGGTGGATGTGGAAGCGGACAGTGTCAAAGCAGAACGCCAGATCTGTATTAACTTTACTGAGGGGTGCACAGAAAGTTACCAAAAGTTCCTGGCCAACAGAAGGCTTCTGGAAAATGTCAGGAAGGGACAGAAGTTCCAAAAGTATACCATCCTATTGTGAGGACACATTTTCAATCTCAGTTAGTCTATATAGGTTATGGTTTTTAATTGATCATATAATTGCATGTTGCCGCTGCCTGAAGTGTTCTCCATTCTGGGGTTTTGGAAATAGCCACCCTAGCTGTGACGGAATGAAAAATTCACGGTATGATAATCGTCGGCTACTACTCAATATCAAGGTTTTAGTTTTTAAGCTAAAAAAAAGTATCACGCAAAGTTTACAACTCGATCTGTTTACTGTATGGCTCTTTGCATATTTATATACCATTTCATTGAAAAATAAAACAAAAAATGCAACTGAATATAGTTCACTCATTGTAATAATTGTATGTTTAAATCATTCACTTTGCGAATGAAGAAACCTTTTACTTCATCGCGTTATCAGCTTTTCTGATCTAGCAGCTGCTATATTTAGCCACTCGCTTTTTCCATTGTGGCATAACGTCAAGGATGATGCTCAAGCAGGTGGAGTGCAAGGTTTAACTTGGCCAATTAGGCTACAGTTTCCCACATTCTCTGCAGATGGGAGCTCCGTTCTCAATAACAACACCATCCTTTTTCAGAATCTAAAGTGAGTCCACACGGATGAACAAGTTCGCTTTTTGGGGCGATATAATTCGTCATTACAGACCGCCTCGGCATCGGAATCAGCGTCGGGCATCGCAAGTTTTATATGAGACTGCAAATTGAGATTTATGCTGTGTAGATAGCTAGCTAATAACAACTGGGAAATGCGAGGGAGCTGTCTGCGCGTGTGCAATCGCGTTGTAAACAAAACAAAATGCAATAACAGCCAAAGAGATGGTGAGATTAAATAACATTAGCAGACACCCCAGGTCCAGTATTATATTATTTAATATGGGTTATTTATACATTTTAGTAGGGTAACGGTTGAAATATATTTTTCCCTGAATGAAAATAGCTTTTGTTTATGATATCACTCGGACCTGCCGTTTCTCCCTCCACAACATCCGGAGGATCCGACCGTTCCTCACCCAAGAGGCCACACAACTCCTGGTCCAGGCCCTGGTGATCTCACGTCTGGACTACTGCAACTCCTTGCTGGCAGGCCTTCCGGCCTGTGCCATCAAGCCACTGCAACTAGTCCAGAACGCTGCTGCTCGCCTGGTGTTCAACCAGCCGAAGTTCACCCACGTCACCCCTCTACTCTCCTCTCTGCACTGGCTCCCCATCGCAGCACGCATCAGATTCAAGTCACTGGTGCTTGCTTTTCAAGCGGCCAGAGGTACTGCTCCCCCATACCTCCAGTCACTCATCACGCCCTACACCCCCGTCCAGACCTCTCCGCTCCGCCTCCGCTGGCAGACTGACTGCCCCATCCCTCCGGGCGCCTGGCAGCAGCCGCCTCGCGGTCTCGCCTCTTCTCTGTCCTGGTCCTCGTTGGTGGAACGACCTCCGCAATTGGTCAGGACTGCGGAATCACTTCAATCTTCCGCAAGAGACTCAAAACCCACCTCTTCAGACTCCACTACCCCTGATCTCTGTCCATCTAGCTAAATTGTCTTCACCACTGTCTACTTGTTCAACACTATACTCTTTTTAAAAAAAAAAAAAAAAAAAAAAAATTGTACATTTTGTAAACATTGTAAAATACCTTTTCCTTCCCGGTGTTACAGGTATGGTACGCAGATGCCTGCAATGATGTCTATTGCTGTATTCCTGCACTGACTGTGATTGCTCCTACCATGTATTGATGCACATCTTGTAAGTCGCTCTGGATAAGAGCGTCTGCTAAATGCTTAAAATGTAAAATGTAAAATGTAAAAATGTATACCGGTATACCGTCACACCCCTACATAAACACAGATCTGGGGACAGTGACAACGAATATCTCTCTTTCTCATTCTCTCTCTCTCTCTAGCTCAGTCCCTTTCCCCAACATTTGCTACCTCCATTCCTTTCCTTTCCTCTCTTCCACTCTCGCTCTCTATTTCTAAACAAGAGAAACCGTGGGGGGTGCGTCACAGGAAAACGTGCAAAACACGTGACTTTTACTGATGTAAACACGCCCGAGGTGCTCACAGCATCTTACACAAGACCACAAGACCTGGGGGGGGCCAACAGCTCCCCCCCCCCACTCCATCACTACAGACCCTGACTAAGCCTCCCGCCCTGCCATGCCCTCAGGAGGCGCAGGACGGACTCTGCTCCGCATTAGCAAAGTCCTCCCTCCCTCCAGCATTCACTGCCCCCAACGTGACCAATCGGATGGCTGCGTTGCGTAACCTGTTCCACTGAGCTGTAAACTGGACCGCAGAGGAAACGGTTTACTGTCCCTGCACCAACGGGAGGCAAAAGGTGGAGCATTGTCCCAAAGCCGCCACACCTCGGTTGGAGCGGGAGATGGACCTGTTGGAGGCCCTAGAGGTGCCTAGCTCCAGGGAGCAGAGAGGGAGCCGTGACCGTGGGTTTTGGGCTGCCGGGGGCGGGCGGGTTCACGCCCTGCAGCTGAGACAGGGAGCCTAGCCACAGGGCCTGTTCTTATTGGCCTGGCAGTTCTACGAGGGCAGCCACGCGTACATGTGGCAAAGTCAACACCAAAGTCAACCTGCTCTGGCTGCATTGGGGGATTTGCATATACTGTATTATTTTAGGTGTTGTGACAGTTTAGTTACATTACATTTTACATTACAGGCATTTAGCAGACGCTCTTATCCAGAGCGACTTACAGTTTACATTTCTTTACAATCCACTTATACAGCCGGATATTAACTGAAGCAATTCAGGTTAAGTACCTTGCTCAATGGTACAACAGCAGTGTCCCACCTGGGGATTGAACCTGCAACCTTAACTTAGAGAACTGGGCTTGTAACGCAAAGGTTGTAAGTTCGATTCCTACAACCTTTAGAGCTCGTAAACTCAGTGAATCCTTGTTTCGATTACAGTGACTTACACAAAAATGTTATGGGTGAAAAAAGTATGGAAAAGAACCTCATCGCCACAGCTGGTTTATGATGTATTTAATGAGCAAAAAAAGCATAATTAACCAAATTTTGAAAGGAATGAGAATGGTGTGTCGTTCTCAGCGTTCCCTGCTCATGAGCGCTGCAGTGTCCCAGCATGCCGTTGGATAGGAGCCGCTGCGAGCCCAAGAGGCACTCAGCACGCACGCTTTAATGGCCGCCAACCCCAATGCTGCCGTACAGGGCTGTGGCGTGAAGGTGTCTTAAATCACCCGCTGTCAAGACAGGGCTGAGCTGGTACAGAGAAGCCGTGTGTGCACTCAGGGGACAGAGTCATGCAATAGCCTCACGGCAGCCTTCTGTGTGGCCGGGTATGTATACATCAGTGGCAAGAAACCCCAATCAAATCCATTTTGATTCCATAGCGTAAGAAAATAAAATGTGAAAAAACGCCAAAGGGGGTGAATATTTTTTTAAACCCACTGTATGTGTGCGTGTTTGTGTGTGTATGCATGTGTGTGTGTATGTAAGTAAGTAAGTAAGTAAGGGTTTATTTATATAGCACCCCTCCCAGCACGAATGCACAGAGTGCTTTACAGAGCATAAAAATCCATAAATGTGAGACACAAAAACATTGAACAATGCTAAAGGTATGTGCGTGCACGTGTTTGTGTGTGTGTGTGTGTGTGTGTGTGTGTGTGTGTGTGTATGTGCATGTGTTAGCATGTTTGTGTGTGTGTATGTGTGTCTGTACGTGCGTGCGTGCGCATGTTTGTGTGTGTGTGTGTGTGTGTGTGTGCATTTGTGTGTGCGTGTGTGTGTGTGTGTGTGTGTGCATGTGTGTCTATTTACGTGCGTGCGCATGTGTGTGTGTGTGTGTGCACATGTTTGTGTGTGTGTGTGTGTGTGTTTGTGTGTGTGTGTATGTGTGCACATGTTTTGTGTGTGTGTGTGTGTGTGTGTGTGCGTGTGTGTAAGTGAAAGATGAGTGTGTGACAGCGGGGAGCACAGCAGAGAGAAGGCTGGTAAAAGAATCGATGAAGCAGCACTGCACGCTTGTTTAGAGAGATCATCTCCTCCACAGCAGCATCGCGCCCTCGTGCGTTACGTGAGTAAGCGGAGGGAGAGATGGGGAGGGGGCTCGCCCTCACAGAGAGCTCCATTTCAGAGAGCCCCGGAGGATATACCATCAGAGGAGGGGAGGGTCACTTACACAACGAGAGGGTTAAACCAGTTGAAAATAGGGGGATGGTTAAAAGGAAAAAATGTGTCTGGACAAACTTTATGGACAGCAGTGTTGTGTCCTTTTTTTGTGTGTGTTGACGATAAAAATATTTCTGAAACGTGCACTGTGTGCACAGGTGAGTGTCGACGCCTCGAAGAGAGCTGTGGACGTGAACATTCTGGGAAAGGGTGTTCCAGCCCAGGCAGGCAGTGTGGTATAATGGTTAGGGACCTAGGCTTGTAACATTAAGGTTGCAGGTTCAATCCCCAGGTGGGACACTGCCGTTGTACCCTTGAGCAAGGTACTTAACCTGAATTGCTTCAGTAAATATCCAGCTGTATAAGTGGATTGTAAAGATATGTAAACTGTAAGTCGCTCTGGATAAGAGTGTCTGCTAAATGCCTGTAATGTAATGAAAAAGACCGGATTCAAGGTCGGGGCTCAAGGGACTGAGGCTATCATTAACGGACCTGTCAAAACAGAATAGCATGTCGCTAGCAGTTCCAGGCAAGCATGCGTGTGGCAGAGAGAGAGAGAGAGGGAATTAATCCCTTACTGACCAGCACGTATCCAAAGGGGCTGAGCGTGTCCATGCAGAGCTCGCTCCACTGGTCCGTGAAAAGGACGTCCTTTAGCCGCTTGTTGATCATGGAGTTAACTTCCTGTAACCTGAGACAGAGGGATGGTTAATACAGTCAGTCATTACAGAGAGATAGGCCCAAGGGACTGGAGAAAGATAAGAGAGGAGAGTGGAGAGGTGGAGGACTGAGAGAGGGGGAGCAGCAAAGAAAGGCAAAGGAGGAGGGAGGGAGGGGGTCATTAATAAAGTCAGTCATTACAGAGAGACCTGGGGAATGGAAAATTAAAGGGGAGAGGAAGGGAAAGGTGGCGAGCGTGAGAGGGAGGAGGTACAGAGAAGAGAGGTGCATAAGAAAGGGAGAGGGAATGTGGTGGTGCATGGGGAGAAAGGCAAAAGAAAGGTGGATGACGGATATCTGTAGTGTGGGTGTACCCCCAGAGCAGCACTTTCTGGACTCTTACCCAATGATATACATGTCTGTGTTCCCATCACCCACCATTACATTTTTACATTACAGACATTTAGCAGACGCTCTTATCCAGAGCGACTTACAATTTCACATTTCTTTACATACAATCCATTTATACAGCTGGATATTTACTGAAGCAATTCAGGTTAAGTACCTTGCTCAATGGTACAACAGCAGTGTCCCACCTGGGGATTGAACCTGCAACCTTAACTTAGAGAACTGGGCTTGTAACGCAAAGGTTGTAGGTTCGATTCCTACAACCTTTAGAGCTCGTAAACTCAGTGAATCCTTGTTTCGATTACAGTGACTTACACAAAAATGTTATGGGTGAAAAAAGTGTGGAAAAGAACCTCATCGCCACAGCTGGTTTATGATGTATTTAATTAGCAAAAAAAGCATAATTAACCATATTTAGAAAGGAATGAGAACGGTGTGTTGTTCTCAGCATTCCCTGCTCATGAGCGCTGCAGTGTCCCAGCATGCCGTTGGATAGGAGCCGCTGCGAGCCCAAGAGGCACTCAGCACGCACGCTTTAATGGCCGCCAACCCCAATGCTGCCGTACAGGGCTGTGGCGTGAAGGTGTCTTAAATCACCCGCTGTCAAGACAGGGCTGAGCTGGTACAGAGAAGCCGTGTGTGCACTCAGGGGACAGAGTCATGCATTAGCCTTACGGCAGCCTTCTGTGTGGCCGGGCATGTATACATCAGTGGCAAGAAACCCCAATTAAATCCATTTTGATTCCATAGCGTAAGAAAATAATATGTGAAAAACGCCAAAGGGGGTGAATATTTTTTAAACCCACTGTATGTGTGCGTGTTTGTGTGTGTATGCATGTGTGTGTGTATGTAAGTAAGTGTAAGTAAGGGTTTATTTATATAGCACCCTCCCAGCACGAATGCACAGAGTGCTTTACAGAGCATAAAAATCCATAAATGTGAGACACAAAACATTGAACAATGCTAAAGGTATGTGTGCACGTGTTTGTGTGTTGTGTGTGTGTGTGTGTGTGTGTGTGTGTGTGTATGTGCATGTGTTAGCATGTTTGTGTGTGTGTATGTGTGTCTGTACGTGCGTGCGTGCGCATGTTTGTGTGTGTGTGTGTGTGTGTGTGTGCATTGTGTGTGTGTGTGTGTGTGTGTGTGTGTGTGTGCATGTGTGTCTATTTACGTGCGTGCGCATGTGTGTGTGTGTGTGTGCACATGTTTGTGTGTGTGTGTGTGTGTTTGTGTGTGTGTGTATGTGTGCACATGTTTGTGTGTGTGTGTGTGTGTGTGTGTGTGTGCGTGTGTGTAAGTGAAAGATGAGTGTGTGACAGCGGGGGGAGCACAGCAGAGAGAAGGCTGGTAAAAGAATCGATGAAGCAGCACTGCACGCTTGTTTAGAGAGATCATCTCCTCCACAGCAGCATCGCGCCCTCGTGCGTTACGTGAGTAAGCGGAGGGAGAGATGGGGAGGGGGCTCGCCCTCACAGAGAGCTCCATTTCAGAGAGCCCCGGAGGGATATACCATCAGAGGAGGGGAGGGGTCACTTACACAACCGAGAGGGTTAAACCAGTTGAAAATAGGGGGGATGGTTAAAAAGGGAAAAAATGTGTCTGGACAAACTTTATGGACAGCAGTGTTGTGTCCTTTTTTTGTGTGTGTTGACGATAAAAATATTTCTGAAAAGTGCACTGTGTGCACAGGTGAGTGTCGACGCCTCGAAGAGAGCTGTGGACGTGAACATTCTGGGAAAGGGGTGTTCCAGCCCAGGCAGGCAGTGTGGTATAATGGTTAGGGACCTAGGCTTGTAACATTAAGGTTGCAGGTTCAATCCCCAGGTGGGACACTGCCGTTGTACCCTTGAGCAAGGTACTTAACCTGAATTGCTTCAGTAAATATCCAGCTGTATAAGTGGATTGTAAAGATATGTAAACTGTAAGTCGCTCTGGATAAGAGTGTCTGCTAAATGCCTGTAATGTAATGAAAAGGACCGGATTCAAGGTCGGGGGCTCAAGGGACTGAGGCTATCATTAACGGACCTGTCAAAACAGAATAGCATGTCGCTAGCAGTTCCAGGCAACGCATGCGTGTGGCAAGAGAGAGAGAGAGAGAGAGAGAGGGGAATTAATCCCTTACTGACCAGCACGTATCCAAAGGGGCTGAGCGTGTCCATGCAGAGCTCGCTCCACTGGTCCGTGAAAAGGACGTCCTTTAGCCGCTTGTTGATCATGGAGTTAACTTCCTGTAACCTGAGACAGAGGGATGGTTAATACAGTCAGTCATTACAGAGAGATAGGCCCAAGGGACTGGAGAAAGATAAGAGAGGGAGAGTGGAGAGGTGGAGGACTGAGAGAGGGGGAGCAGCAAAGAAAAGGCAAAGGAGGAGGGAGGGAGGGGGGGGGTCATTAATAAAGTCAGTCATTACAGAGAGACCTGGGGGAATGGAAAATGAAAGGGGAGAGGGAAGGGGAAAGGTGGCGAGCGTGAGAGGGAGGAGGTACAGAGAAGAGAGGTGCATAAGAAAGGGAGAGGGAATGTGGTGGTGCATGGGGAGAAAGGCAAAAGAAAGGTGGATGACGGATATCTGTAGTGTGGGTGTACCCCCCCAGAGCAGCACTTTCTGGACTCTTACCCAATGATATACATGTCTGTGTTCCCATCACCCACATTCAGGCCCAGCAGGGAAGTGATGTCATCGGGAGGCACGGCCGACCCAACGTTCCACGTGATTATGTGCACCCTATCAGAGAGCGGGGAGCAAGGCGTTACTCGCACGCCTAGCTACCGCACAAAACACATGCAAAAACGCTTTGACCTTCAAGGGGTCATGACCACAGTGGGCTGAGCAGAGTGTGGGTATCATTACATTTTACATTACAGACATTTAGCAGACGCTCTTATCCAGAGCGACTTACACAATTTCACATTTCTTTACATACAATCCATTTATACAGCTGGATATTTACTGAAGCAACCCAGGTTAAGTACCTTGCTCAAGGGTGCAATGGCATTGCCCCACCTGGGATCGAACCTGTAACCTTTGCGTTACAAGCCCAGTTCCTTAACCATTATGCTAACACTGCCACTATCACCTTTGCTACGTGTTACTGGTTTAGGTACTTCCTGGAAAAACTACTCACCATTTTCATTTATTTTTGGTTGACAACTATTTTTTAATGTCCAGTATTGTATCAAGCCTGGACTTGAATACCCCAAGTGTTTCTGCCTCCACTACATGACCTGGCAAGCTGTTCCACGCATTGACAACTCTCTGTGTAAAAAAATATTTTCTGATATCAGAAATGTACCTTTATCTAATTTCCACCTTCCACGCCCTCTTGTTCTCCAAACTAAACTTACCAAAACAATCTCTGGCAGTTCACTTTGTTAATTCCTTTTATTAATTTAAAAACCTCAATCAAATATCCCATTAGTCTCCTTTTGCTAAGCTTGAATAGATTATATTAAGTCTCACCTTTTACCATTTTAACTTTCATACCAGGTACCAATTTAGTTGCCCTTCTTTGTTCTTTTTCAAAGAGCTATATCGTTAGTGTAATGTGGTGCCTACTATCTGTGGGTGGTTTATAAATAATGTCCCCAAGTTCCTTTACATTTATTTATCCACTGTGGAGACTGCTTTTTCATCTTATTGTTTCAGTTTTATGAATGAAAGCTGTGCATCAGCAATAACCCTTTTAAATGTACAACATTTTAGTTCAATTCAATTTTGCAATACGATTCTAGATCTAGAAGTTTTACCCAATCAACATTATTTAAATTCTCTCTCACTTTATTGAAGTCAGCTCGTCTGAAGTTAAACATTCTAGAGTTAGAGGAGGCGGTCTTAACTTGCCAAAAAATATCAAAAGTGACTACGCTATGATCACTTGTCCCAAGTGGTTCCACTACCTCTGAGCTGTAAATTCTCTCAAGGTTATTACCCAAAAACCGAATTGATTTTCCTCTCGTAGGAGTAACAGACTGCACTAAAAAAAAAGAGTCATTAACCACATCTAAAACCTCCCCTTCACATTTACCCTGTAATAGAGGTGCAATTAACGTCACCCATTATTAATGCCTCTCCTTCCTGACAAGCTTGTTTCCATAGAGTGCAGTATTTATGTTGCTGTCCGAAGCTGGCAGCCTATAGCATGCTCCTACATTAAGGCCCTTCTCACGTTCTCCCAGCAGTCTAATCCAGATGTCCTTACAAAGAATGAGATGAATTCCTGGAATTTCCTGCATTCACATAAAGGGCCACACTTCAATCTCTTTTATTTGTTCCATCCTTCCTGATCAGTTTGTACCTCTCTGTATTATATTCATGAACGAGCGATTTCTTGAGGGGCGTGGCCACCAGGGTGCCCTGGGGCTCATCAGTCCTCCTGCTCTAGGCCACATCCTCTTCCAGCAAAGGCTGGTATCAGCTGAACACCACAAACTCCAGACTTGCTGCCCCTGTGTTATACGGATGCCCTTTTCTGTGTTTGTGCCCTACCATCTCCCAGCTCTCTCAGCCTGCTTGCTCTGGAGATTCCCTCCCCCTCCCTGGCTTCAGCGTGCAAACTAACTCTCTAATCGGTTTCTGGACCTCTACAAATTCCACAGGGCAGCCAAGTCCGTCCAGCGAGTTGGGCTTCGAGATCAAGAGTTTTTCTCTCAGGATGCTCTGCAAGCCATCAGCAATCGCAGTTGAACGCCCCCTGGACGTCTCCATCCGGAAACGCAATCGTTCCGCAACACTCGCACTGCATTGGCCTCATTTTTTACCCCAACTATATAAGCCTAACTCTCCCTGATTAAATTAGTGCCGAAACAGAGACACCAAGACAGTTTCTCAAACCACACCGAGGTGGTTCCGAACAGTGAGGAGCAGAATGACAATAAACACCACCGAATAAATAACTTAGCGAGGTACCAGTTGTTTGTAGCAAGGGAGCTTGCAAAAGCATCGGGTTATATTACACCCTAACGTTTGCTTTTGGACAGTAAAAGGCAAGCTAGCTAGCTAACTAATATTTTCCTGCTAAAGGAATCCAGGATCCACTCCAGCAAACTGTGCCATTAATCAGTGCACATGTCCCATTCAGCCTGCGCCTGATCTCCTCTGCTTCAGCTGCTAACACCCGCTAACACTGTACAATGTGTGTATCTGCTGCAGCTTAGCTTCTCCTCAAGCTAGCCCAACTATATATTACCCATCACAAGAGATAAAGCAGATGTTTTATCCACTAGGAATCCAAGGGGAAACATTCCACTTTAAAAAAATGTTGTGGCTTGTCTAATTGTGTTTAAATCTCACTATATAAATCAAAAATGTTCCCCATAATCAATGTTATCTACATTTCACAATGGGACACTCCCCAGTTGTGAATCTGTGGATTCCTTTCTCTCTGCACTTCATTACAAATCGAACTGCCCCAAAGATTATGTTGCAAATAGCAACACTATTTGACCGCAAAGCTCTCAGCATAGGAGTTAGTGCAAGTGAGTGGAATCGACATCTTTAGGTCTACATAACGATTGGCAGGCTTCCCATTCCAGAATGTTCAGATTCACAAAGTATAGCAACACCAGAATACGGTTAGAAACATAGGTTACGCTCTATACAGCAAGAGCCTGCTCTCTTAGTGATAGAATGTGGGGACACCATACAGCATTGTTACATCATAATCAGCCAGTAGACACGGCATTCTCCTGTGCTTGAAGCGAGCTGTGAAGATAATTCCATCTGTAGAACTTATCTACTATGACGTCATCTCTCTACAATCCGATCCCTGAGTTCTACTGTGCGTGTCTGAGTGTGATGGTGTCTGAGGCGGCTAATCCACGGCGTGTCCTGACAATCTCTCACTTCTTCCAGCATGGCCGTGTGTTTTAAATGATAAGAGTTGGGTGAGATGTTGATAAGACACCCTGTTAAAAACTTGAAAAGTGCTCTAAATTAAATAACTTTTAATACAACATAACTAAATAACTCTTGTTCTTGACTCAGCACTCCACAGAGCTGCGCATCCCTTTGGTGATTAATAATGGCCCATTTGCAGAAACACCTGGGAGACAACGGACAGCGAGCGCCGCTTTTGGGTCAGGGGGCCAAGAAGTTTTATAACATTTAATCAAGCCAGCAAAATGGATCTCATTTTTACAGAAAGGTTGCTCGGCCGCTCATAGAGACTGTATATGTGAGGAGGACCCATCCGATTTGCAGCATCATTGTGGACACCTTCCACTTCGTCAATTAAACCTGTGTGAGATGTGCTGACTGCCGGCCAATGGGGCGCCTCGATGCGATGTAGCGCAGGGACGCTGCAGCAGCTCTCTGATGTGATTGGGTGCGACGGGCCCAACGCTCACCTGAAGTCCTCCACGGTCTGGGCCTGGGTGTCCACTGTGCTCCCCCGACAGAGAAGGCCCTCTGTGGGTGGGGGCTGAGGTTGGGGGGGATGGGGCTGGAGGGGGGGGGCTGGGGCACAGAGGCCGCCCTCACTGAGATGGGGCTCCGGGTCCCCGGCGGGTGGGATCGGATGCTTGGATCGGCCAGCACGCCCGGCCCCTTCGCCTCGCTGGGCTCTGGGGGTTTGGCCGCCATGGGGCGGGGCCCTGGCACTGGGGGCCTGGGACGGGGGACATTGGCCGGGGCTGGCTGGCCCTTCTCCGGCCTGGGCACCTCGGTGGGTTTGGGCTGGGAGCCTGTGGTCGAGGTCTGTGCTCTGGGGGCTCTCTCTAGACGCCGGGCCCTGGTGGGAACGGTGGGCACTGGGGAGGTTGACGGGGCAGTTACGGCGATAGTTATAGGGGCAGTTGGTAGGGTGGTTGCTGGGGTGTTTGCTGGGGCAGTTGTTGGAGCAGTTGCTGGGGTGCTTGCTGGGGCAGTTGGTAGGGTGCTTGCTGGGGCAGTTGTTGGGGCAGTTGGTGGGGTGTTTGCTGGGGCAGTTGTTGGGGCGGTGGCTGAGGTGGTTGTTGGGGCAGTTGTTGGAGCAGTTGCTGGGGTGCTTGCTGGGGCAGTTGGTAGGGTGCTTGCTGGGGCAGTTGTTGGGGCAGTTGGTGGGGTGTTTGCTGGGGCAGTGGCTGTGGTGGTTGTTGGGGCAGTTGTTGGGGCAGTTGGTGGGGTGCTTGCTGGGGCAGTTGGTGGGGTGGTTGCTGGGGCAGTTGCTGGGGTGGTTGCTGGGGCAGTTGGTGGGGTGCTTGCTGGGGCAGTTGTTGGGGCAGTTGGTGGGGTGTTTGCTGGGGCAGTTGTTGGGGCAGTTGCTGAGGTGGTTGTTGGGGCAGTTGCTGGCGTGCTTGCTGGGGCAGTTGTTGGGGCAATTGGTGGGGCGCTTGCTGGGGCAGCAGGAAGGACTGAGCCTGAGGCGGCGGTGCCTTTCGGGAAAGAGGAGGGCGCCGACTCCGGCCCGGCTCTGATTGGTCCCGCTGGGTCAGGATCTCTTTGACTCTGCTGCACTGGATCCATCTCCCTGGGGGAATGACACAGACAACAGTGTCATCAGATCCGGCTCGGATACAGCGCGGTCGCCTCAGCACTCAATTCAGGGGCTTGGAAACGTGACAACAAATCAAAATGGACAGAAGGAAAACGAAACACCAGCAAACACTCAACATATCATGATCAGCAGGCCCTGGCTGTATGCTTCTGGCAGCTGACTGAAAGCAGACAGCTGCCAATGTCTGCAAGATAAGAGAGGAGAGGAGAGAGCTCTTATCACAACCGCCTCAGCTCACATTCCACCCAGCAGTGCACCACATGCAGCTGCGGCCCTTAATCGTCACAGGCCAGACTCCATTACCCATTACCCGCTCTTTATACACAGTCCAATAGAGATGCACTGAATCCAGAGCAATGAAGACCCCTGCTACCCAGGGGAACCAGTGTAAGGACACCAGGGCCTGACTACAACAGGTAGTGACAGAAAGAGAGAGAGAGAGAGACAGAGAGAGAGAGGGAGCGAGTGGGAGAGACAGAGAGGGAGGAGAGAGAGGGAGCGAGTGGGAGAGGCAGAGAGAGAGAGTGGGAGAGACAGAGAGAGAGAGGAGAGGCAGAGAGAGTGGGAGAGAGAGAGTGAAGGAGAGACAGAGAGAGAGAGAGACAGAAGGAGAGAGAGAGAGTGGAAGAGACAGAGGGAGAGAGAGAGAGAGAGTGGGAGAGACAGAGAGAGAGAGAGAGGGAGAGACAGATAGAGAGTGGGAGAGAGACAGAGACAGGGAGAGAGAGGGAGAGAGAGAAAGAGTGAGAGACAGAGAGAGAATGGAGAGAGAGAAATAGAGTGAGAGACTTAAGATAGCGAGCACTCGAGCTGGCACGTGAAGCATGACAGAAAGCTCAAGCTGTGAGCGTCTCTCCGAGGAGATTACTCACTAGGTCTGGGGCCCGGTGTCGCTACTGATGGCGAGCAGCAAGAGGGACGAGGGACATGGAACACTGATGCCGCTGTCAGTCAGCGCGCAGCGCAGTCGCAGCCAGGGGACAAAGGGCACCTTTAATGCTCAGGCCACAATCATGATTTTTACACTGTGCCTTATTCATCCCAGGCTACGTTCGGTGCACAGATAGGACAAGTTCAAAGGCAATTACAATTTTCCGATACCACTGCATGCCCTGCCCTGCTATGGCCAGTGTGTGTTTGCAATGCAAAGAAGCGATCGCACGACGCGACTAATCACATATTCCAAAATGTAGCTGTAGCTGACAGTATACCGTTGCGATTGTTGGGTCTTTCACCCTTCCTCCCTTAAAGATACTGTACAGAGGGTGGCGGATAGCGTAGCGGTCTAACGATACAGTGTGCGCTGCCTGTCAGGGACACGGTTCGAAACCCGCGTCTCTACCACACCGCCCCGGGTCATTAGCCCCGACCGGGGGCGGCATTTGGCTGTCCAGATTAACATCTGTGCTTCAGCACTGACTGTGTTAGCGAGATATGGTAGCACTTGGTACCTCAACCACTAGATCTGGACCTAATGCAGGGCCACTACCCTGTCAGGCAATACATATTGAGAAGTCCATCTCATCAAAGAGTGATCATGGTTGTATAGTATGCTGCGGCAGTCACTGTCTGCAACCCAAAGCATCTTGGACTGCAAATGCACATTCCCGTAAGGTCAACCGGTTTAATCATGAAGGTGAACTAATAGCACGTGGACTAAAGGCAAAAAAGTTGGGGGCGGCGGATGGCGTAGCGGTCTAACGATACAAGTGTGGCTGCCTATCAGGGACGCGGTTCAAAACCTGTCTCTCCCAGACCGGCCCTGGCCGTTAGCCCCGATCTGGGGCCGCATTTAGCTGTCCGCCCCAGGGGGAGTGGGGAGGGTGAGCCGGCACGAGTTTGTCGAGGAACAGGAAGGGCGTCCGTGGTCGGGTTCCGTCTCGGAGGAGGCGGATCTACCGGCCCGGGAACAATTGGCTTGTTACCCAGAGGACAGGCGGCGGACTCGTGGGGGAGGGTGAAATGAGATAAATAGAGGGTATAATTGGCAGCCAAATTGGGAGAAAAACGGAAGAAAAAAAAAGTCACATTATAGTCACAGTGCTTTGAATAATACCCTGCCCATGAACAGAGGACCAAGCTCACACATCACATTTACGTTGGTTTCAGTGTGCAGCGATCCACAGTGAATAAAATGCAGCCTGCCGCTCTACAATTACATTTGACATTTTAGGCATTTAGCAGCCGCTCTTATCCAGCAGACGACTTACACAGTTTGCATTTCTTTTTACATACAATCCATTTATACAGCTGGATATTTTACTGAAGCAATTCAGGTTAAGTACCTTGCTCAAGGGGTACAACGGCAGTGTGCCCACCCAGGAATCAAACCAGCAACCTTCACGTCACAAGCCCAGTTCCTTAACCATTACGCTAACACTGCCACCACCGCTCTGGCATCAAGGTCACAGGTATTCACTCTCTGAGCAACGAGGGACGCTAACCGCCATTCCAAAAGTGGCAGCGTGTTTTTTTCACCTCACAAACGAAAAAGATACACAGCCTGTAATTAAATCCCCTCGCGCCTTTGTGCTGCCGTCGCAGAGGAGGGCATGAGGCACACGCAGCAGTGTGTGAGAGGGGGGCGTGGGGGCACGGCGAGTGGGTGGCAGGGACTGTGGCGGATGCTGGCAGACGCCTCCAACAGTTACAGTGCGTTCTGCAAGTGCACTGCCAAAGCGAAGAGCAGTGGTAATGTGGAGGAATTGGAAGGGGGGTGCAAAGCAAATCTAGTCACATGGAAACGGGGGGGCACAAAACACGAGGAGCTGGGAGATGAGAATCAGCGAGCCAAAGCTACTGTCGCCCTCAGCTACGGCGTCCCACATATCCCGCCTTTCTTTCTCCCTCTCTCGCTTTCTCTCTCTCCCCCTCTTCTCTATTCTGAGATGACATGTCTGCTCGGCCTCTCCCGCCATGAGCTGACGCTGGCTGTATTGCCCCCCCCTCCCCTCCACCCCCTCTCAAACACGCCACTATCCTTGACGTTGACGTGTCACACCCCCGACGACTGCCATCAGAAACAGCCAGAAATATCTATTAGCGGCGGCGACCTCTCGCTCAGAAACCCGGGGGCATGGTGGGGGGAGGAGAGGGCTAGAGAATGAGAAAACAGCTAACAAAAAAAAGCAGAGCTACTTATAAACCCTGCAAAAACTATCCCACAGGACAAATGCCAAGTGCGAACCCAAAGGTAAATTGACATAAGCCAATGCTAAATGTGCCTGTTTTAATGCTCGAGAACGGGCATGATATATCCTACAGAAGGGTTTACATTTGAAGGCTGTGTAGTGTAATGGTTAGGGAGCTGGGCTTGTAACTCAGAGGTTGCAGGTTCAATTCCCAGGTGGGGCACTGCTGTTGTACCCTTGAGCAAGGTACTTAACCTGAATTGCTTCAGTTAAAATATCCAGCTGTATAAATGGATTGTATGTAAAGAAAAAAAGAAAAAAATTTAAACTGTGTAAGTCGCTCTGGGTAAGAGCGTCTGCTAAATGCCTAAAATGTAAATGTAAAATGTAAATGTAAATGTAAATGTACTTACAAATCAATCAGCATGCTTATGTATGGGTGTGTGTCATGCCACCTGCAAACTAGCCTACTGCACTGCAACATACACCAACATACATTTGTGATAACTGAATGCTTATTTGAGATCGTAACATGTTCACTGCTTAACAACTGGTCTCAGAAAGTCGTCCTTAAACCTCTTGGCGTCGGAGGATGTAACTGCAGGTTAATGAGAGAACAAAGGAACTTTCCATGGCTCCTGGACTCATGGCATGCTCACAATGCAGATTTTCTGTAAATAGGTTAATCTGCACTCATCACTTAACGATACACGTTGCTGTATAGCTTGAGCTATAAATAGAATGATAAGGTAGATAAGAATGATGTAGGGTATCGTTGTTTAACGTTGTTCGTTTTGTTTTATGTCGTTACATTTCTGGAACATAAAACGCTCACAAAAACAAATAACATGAATAAGGGTATTGTATAGTCTGAGACAAATTAGCGCAAATTAAATTGAGCCTGTGCTGTGGTTCTGTTTCATGAATAATGTAAAGTAAGATTAGTGGGGAAATGTCAGGGCTCTTCATCGATCATCAATTGCTCACATGAAAGAATCCGTCATAAGCATGTTTGCAGGGCAGACCACACTTTGGCACTTCCAAAATGACTGGGTTTCATGGAAAAGGGAGCTCAAAGTGCAGCCTTGTGACACAATGTGATTCCGATGAACACAGAACACTTACTGAAACACACTCACTTACAGCCAGTAAAAGACAAGAATGTGGAAGTAGACTTGAAGAAAGAAAGGGAACAGCCATTTGACCACAAACACATTGCGGTTTGCACAGGTCTCACGCACAGGGTTGACTGAGAGCAGAAACCGGACTAAAACTCGACTCTTCCCGTAAAAGGTCGAGGCTGCTACACGAGTGGAAATGAATCTCCGAGCGGACAGGAAACCTCCTTTGATTCACCAAAATCGGAGACCGCAGCCCTCACCAGCCAAGTGGCACAAGACAGGCTCTAGCTATGTGCCAGCCCACTTCCAGAACCTCTTTTTGGGTGCCCCCATCACCGCCCCCAGACATGGCCCACTCCCTGAGAACCCACACGCCATTGGTAAATCTTGCCTGTATCTGTTAACCTTGTGAGTGACAGATCCAATAACGCTTACGCCTCAACCTATTTGACATTCCTACAGGAAAAAAAAAAAAACTTCACAGTCAACATACAGCAGATCGGGACAAGGTGAGCATTCAGAAAAACTACTCATTTTATGTATTGATCTTTGCCCGACCAGTGTCATATGATTCAAGAGCGCAAATTCTGACGAGGCCCTTCTAATTGCACCGATAGCTCTTTTTTTTTTTTTTTTTTTTTTGCTTAGTTTTTTGTAATAAGAACGCACTCTCATTAAGAATAAATACCAGCTTACCATAGAGGCAGAGAGCTCATTTGTCTGGAAAATTAAGACAACCCCCATGGACCTGGAGGACTAATGTGAGCTTGTGTTAATGGAACTCAATTATGTGCCTGAATGTTCCTCCTTGTGCTGCTGCTCTCTTATTCATTTGAAATCGATGAGTGGGGGTCTTCTGATGTCACAATCACTGGTTGACAGATTGATTGACAATTGATTGACAGACCCATTGCAAAAGAAATGGAGGGCAGGAGTGAGTGTGTGGTGTTCACTCGTCTGTCACGCAAAACCAGAATCAAAGACCCCCTTTCTCTTTTGCTCTCCATTTTCCTCATCTGTGGCTATGTCCAGGCAGGAGTATAATGGATAGCATAATCTGTATCTGGCCAATGACTATGTTCTGCACTTATCAGACTGAATCATGGGGTGTTGTGGCTTTACACCATCCTCTTCAGCGCTGCTCAACTCCCCCATCGCTTGGCAACAACTTTCAGTTGTTTTCTCTCTTGCCCTTAAAGAGCCAGTAAGAGCGGCAAGTGGTCGCCTCATTTCAGGGCAATGGCAAAACGCTGCTCTTTATAAGTGTCTCTTCACACACATAGCCAACCCTTTTATTCCACTGAGAAATATGGCCGATAAGGACAGTAAACAGTTTGCTTTCCGCACAAAAAGTATGTTGGCGTTTTTGTATAATAATTGTTTTGGTGAAACATAATGGCCGTTCCACAGTCCTTAAGAGTGGAATTTTACTTTAAGGATTAAAACCACACACTGAGGACTGAAGCTGAGATAAAGACTGGGGCACATTGACAGATGACTGGTGGAGGAACCTCTCTAGACATCAAGGACCTAGACATATTTTTTTCTACAAATCCAGCCCTAAGAGTGTACCCCTACCCTCATTTAAACTGAAACATAGTTGCTCAGGTTGCCTTTGGTCTACTGTAAACCAGATTATAACTGAAAACTACAACTGATCTCAACGATCAAAATCCACCACAGGAAACAGGGCCTCAAAGCTGCAATGTTGTGGCTTCAGTGTATTAATAGGCCTAGTGAGAAATAAAAATATAAAAAGAGAGAACCGAAAGTGAAGGCAACACTTGAGGAACAGACGACTGGAGTGACAGGAGCAACAGCAGCAGTCGGAGGGCATACGTCAGAGGGGCTCGGAGTCAGTCAGCAGAGGTCTTTATTACCCCGTTACTCGACTCTCAGGACAGACACGTTCAAACTGGCTCCCTAAGGCTGCGTGGCGACATGGCCTGACTCCAGACACAAACTGGAGCACCGGACACAAACAGGCCTTGGTCAGACTGCCAGATACACGGTTATGACTGGACACAAACAGCTTCTCTTTTGTGGTTTCCCTGTGACTTTCCCAGGAGGAGGAGCGCGGGTGGGAAGTTTTGGAAGAGAAGAGAGGGAGAGAGCTCAAATGATGGGGAGGGGTTAGTCGATGGGTCTCAGAGGCCCAGAAACTGGATTCCACTGCGGGGTGGGGTGGTGGGGGTCAGAGTGGCTAAAAGGCAGGCACAACAAAATGCTTTGTACATTTCTGGAGTGTGGGGCCACTGTAGTTCCTCCTGTGCTATCCAAGTCACTGAAATGTGCAGAGAATTATCCAGTAGAACTGTCTTTCCTTTCATCCCCGACTAAAGTTGCTCCTGTGCTGCTTGTTCGTATTTTTTGTTTTTCTCCCCAATTTGGAAGCCAATTATACCCTCTATTTATTTCGATTAACCCTCCCCCCCACAGACTCGCCGCCCATCTCTATGGGTCAGGCTATTCTCCAAGGCCGGCGATGATCCGCCTCCTTCGAGACGGAACTCACCGACCCCCTTTCTGGGCACACCCTTACGTGCTTCGCAGTGAGTTCGTGCCGACCACACCTCAGGAGCGGACAGCCAAACGCCACCCCCGATCGGAGCTAATGGCCAGGGCCGCCGGTCTGGCAGAAACGGGTTTCAAACCGCACTCCTGTGCTGCTTGTCAACAGGCACTGTCGCTCACGGTCCTTCCTCTCCAATGCTCAAATTGAGGATTGGAAAGTCCCCCGAGGCTGGGCCGGCAGGCAGCCACCAAATTCACACAGTAAATTATTTATCGGGAAACACAAGTAGTTTACACATGAACCACTGGCGAGGGTAAATGAAAGCATCCGTGCGCCTGCAGCCAAAGCTCATCGCGACGGCGTTCCTTAATAAATATGCTGCGGCCGCAGGTCCAGAACGTTTAGCGTGCCTGAGGGAAACCCCACGCGCCAAAGTTTACAATAAGCACACATGACTCAACCACAGTCGCATGACACGGTATTTTGAGGTAACGTTAAAAGTCATCCTTAAAAACTCAGTCAGTAGTGTTATTTACATCCAAAACAAAATGGGATGGCGAGAGCAAATGTTTTTAGCTAATTAAACCTGGGAATGACTTGACTGTGAAATTGAGAACCAGGACAACAACGAACAAGACTCTTTGTGTTATGAGACGTTTCATGACCTTTAATGCTTTACTATGGTCAAGAGTGAAGTCTGCCTGCCCAACTGTCCCACTAACACTACTTCCAGCAGAAACTGTTTTTGGTTTTTTTCTCAAGTAAATTACACTTAGCTTCAGTCACCAGGCAGAAGGAGTCTACGTGCATGCATGCATGGCCGCAGGCTCTGAAAGTCACGTAAATTGGTCATGCACCCCCCCCCCACCCCCACCCAGCCCAACCGATTCACATCAAAAACAAGTAAGAGGTCAACTGATCCCATTATTCCACCTGTGCTCATACACTCATTCATTTAACGTCTGCAGCTCTTACTTATGCTGTGACCTACTTCTGCTGTCAAGGACCATGTAAAAAAAAAAAAAGAAAAGAATTTAAATGGGAGGTCATAATTTCATGTATTTCTCAGTCTGAGATCCAGGCTCAGCTGTGTCCTGTCTGTGGGTCTGCCTCCTCTCGCCTACACCGTCCGTTCTCTCTGCCCGACAGACCCATCGCAGTCCTGACGCCCACGCTGGCCCTTCACTGACAGCGCGCTCCTGGCATTGGGTCACGGCAAACCTTTGAAGCACCTGCTTCGTCGTCGCATTTCTTGAATATTCCACAGATGCGGATTTGTTTTTTTCCAAAAGTTTGAAGTGCTCACGGCGAATCAATCGAAAAGCTTGAGGGATGCGGAAAACATAAACACAATTTTCGATCTATTCGCATTTTGCACACTGGAATGCCCGTAGATAGTTTGTAGATAGATATCATTTGTGTACAGGCCTATTTCTTCTGATATTTTGAAATATTGCATAAAATGAGTCATTAGTGTATTAGACTAAATTGACATTTTACCCAAACTAAGAGGAGCTAGGATTAATGGCCCACTTACTTTTCCATGATCTATTTTAAGGCTTAGGGAGGTCCCTAGTGTGGCTCCGGGTGTCAAGATTCTCTCATACACCTCAGCCAAGAGTGGGGACAACAGAGCTATATGGACCACATACACCATTTCTATTGGTGTTTCGCAAAGAAGTTCACTGTTCAGTCCACAGGGAGTTTCCTAGATTGTAAAGAGATAGGCGGTGGCCATACCACCAAATGCAGAGAATAAAAAAACAAGCACACAGTGAACTGGAGCTTGGCCATGTTGTCGTTTTGGAAAGACAACAGCGAAAGAAAGGGTTTATATTAAAGATCTAGGCTGTACTGCTGTACTATCTGGTCTTACGCCCCCACCCCCCAAGGGAATAAGCTGCTAGTGTTCCTCTATTGCACCAAGCATTTTTAGTAGGCCCACAGACCATTTACTTTGGCCCCAAACGGCCAACTCTATTTTATTTCAAGAAAATAAAATTGGGCGAGGTGCATAGCCAGACCTTGGATATGTTTTTTTATGATAGTAATCTGAACGTTTGGTAGGAATAAGATTAATTAATTAATTTTATTTTTTCAAAGATTAGACTTGGTATTTGTGTTATTATTGCTGTGTGGGAAAACATTTGCTGCTATGTGAAGGCAGCTACCAATTGTTTAACAACCACTGCTGGAATGACAGATTTCATTCACTCCATAAAACCTCCCTTCCATACACTCCAAGGAACGATATAATATAATTATAATTATAATTATCCACCATCTTTATTAGTAATTTGCACATGAACCATGGGGGACAAGATTTCCCTGTTATTTTTGTTCTAAAAATAACATAACAATTCACAATGATTGCATATATTACTTTATGAACTGGTGCCCAGTTCAACTATGCAGATTATGTTTCACTTTAGTTAGGGTTATGTTTTCAAAGTACTTTCTCAAGTGTGACCGAAAAGTTTAACCACATTATGCAGAATGACTCCTATATTTTAATCTAAAGTGGGATACAGCTTGGATGAAACCAGCAGCCCAGTGGTTTTCATATAAATTGGTGGGTTACATTTTTTAATGGGTCTGGAGCTTCACATGGATCACATATGCATTAGATAAGTTTAATACTATCAATGCATAATTTAGAACAATAACGTTACAGTGTGTATCCATAAGAACCATGACGTGCATTACCGCTAGATACAGCTACTACATCTACGTACTGTGATACAGCACCCTACCATTAAATAATATTGTAAGCAAGCAAACATTCTTATACATTTGATGCAATTAGTTGGCACAATTTGACCGCTGCAACTGAATTGCTTTTGTATATTTATCTCAACTATCTTACATTTCTTCATCTTGACAAACGTTTAACTGAAGATAACCGACAATCACGGGTTCACAGAAGAATTGTATCACCAAAACAAAAGATAAGGCTTGTGAGAGTATCTAATGTAAACGACTTGCTGCAGCTTAAACACACGTCTTCTCGTGGATGCCCATTTGGGTTTCAAAATATTGACATTTGATTAACGTCGGAGCAGAGAGCCGATTGTTAGCCTATATTACATTTCTTCGGCGGCTAGTTCGCCATGACATAACACATAGAGCTTCGCTGTGCATCAATTAAAGCAAACTATCCAAATGCATAACAGTCAAATGCAAATTCAAATGCAGTCAAATCATTAAAAACATATACAAATTGGCATTGTGCTTGCGTACAGTTACTGGCATGATGATGCAGCGCGGGCGGTTTACCTGTTTCCCACAAGTTGAACTGGCGATTCGGCAGCGACGCGACCCAACGGACAGCTCACAGGGGGAAGACTCGAGCCCTTGCTTTTTTTAATAACGGTTGTCAACAAATGTGACCAGGAAAGAACGCGGTCTTGAATGCAGCTAGCTACGTGTCATCTGGTGTCTCGAGAAGAAGTTGTTGCGGTTGTTTTTCACCGTTGTCCCTGATATCTAATAGGTGTGTAGCACCCGAAATGAAACACAATCGTTACTGCCTGGCCACCATAGGCATTCCGGCGTGGTTCGGACCGGCAATGTGGGGGCAGCAGCTCCAGAGGAAGTAATCGCGAGGAAGTGTTCGGTGCGAGCGCGACAGATTCATCGCATAAACATAAAGGCGGATGTCCCTATCGAACCGTTATGCTTCTTGATTAGTGCCACGGTCGTTGGGCTGTGACTTCACGAACGCATTTGGTCGTGTCGGTAAAAACCATATCAGCTCGCAGGAAGCTGGCGAGTGCGTCCTTCAGATTGAAACCGCACGGCCATTAGAACAATTCTCGCGTTTCTGTCTGTGCCTCAACGCTGATGCTGAGGCGAGCACTTATCCCTCGGATTCCGTAAAAAAACAACCAAACGTGTGAGCTCGAGCCGCGAACAGCTCCGTTTCCTGAACTACTCCACGCAGCAGCGACGGAGCCAATGTTGACAGTAACCAGGAAAACGTCATTAGCCGTGAAGGTCGCTCAATGACGATCAAATGTGTTGAGGAGCAGCGCCCAATGAGATAGATAAACCACCAAATTTGATTTCACACAACCTAAATATCCCCCACGCGGCAAATACACATTATCGTAACCGTGAGACAATCATTTGTAACAATGAAATGACTACACAGAAGTAACTATGCATCGAATTACCAGAAATGTGCTTTTTGAACAGTGTAACTTAACGCCTGCTTTTTAAAAGCACTCAGTCAAAACCTCATGGTGGTATATGTTTTAGAAGACTCCCTATACATCTGAAGGTTGGTCAACTTCAGCGCTAAGGTTGGGAACGTACTGTTATTTCCAGTTAATTGTCTTCTGTAGGCTACTTCTTGTAACGATTCGACCGGCAATTAGAAATTTCCCCCAAGCGCCAATCAGGAGGAGTAAAAGACACGGCAAGAATGCACCTAGCTAATCAATGTCATTACTGACAGCTGGGATCATTTACCGGGAGGACATTTAACCAGCTGAATTTCTCTGTTCCTTGCTTGGACATTATCTCGCTTGTTTGGTCGAAACCTCTATTGCCTAGTGTTCTTGCCTCTCGTGACTTTGTTTATTCGTGTCTTGTTTGTTTTCTTAGATTGCCAGTGTTTTGTTTATTCCGTGTTCTGGAATACGTTTTGCAGTTTCTTATTTAGCTAGTTTGGTTTGTTCCGGGTCGTTTGTTTATTTTGTTTTGTTTTGTTAGTTCTCTGTGTTTTCGCGACACGGTTTTGCTTTCGTTCCTGCCAGCGTTAAGATTAAATAAATATTCTTAACGCATCTACGCTTCTGGGTCTCTCTCTCTCTCGCACTTGGTTCCACACCTACTAAAACCCTGACAGAATGTCCAAGTCTACAACGGAACCAGCAGAAACCGAGGCGACTCAGAGCTTCCTGCGCACGACAATCCAGAACCAGGAAGTTTCCATCAAACGGCAGGATCAGGCTATTGCTCTGCTGACAGAACAACTCAACACTTTCAGCCAGCAAACATCCAGCCAATTCAACACCATCACAAAGCTGCTTCAAACTACACTCCCTACCGCCGTTTCTCAGCCTCAACAGGAACCCATGATCAACACCCAAGCCAGCCTGTCTCGCGAACCGCGGCTCCCGGCGCCAGAGCGCTACGACGGCAACCCCACAGGATGTCGCGGCTTCCTCACTCAGTGCTCACTGGCTTTTGAACTTCAACCTACACAATTCCCCAGCAATCGCTCCCGGATAGCGTATATCATCTCCCTTCTTAAAGGAACCGCTCTGCAATGGGCGACTGCTATCTGGGAGGAACAGGGACACATCTGCGACAGCTACCTTCAATTCAGTTCCGAGTTGAGGAAGGTGTTCGACCATCCGGTCCGGGGTCGTGAAGCAGCTAACCAGCTGCTCCGGATCCAGCAGGGAGGTCGAACGGTGGCAGCTTACGCTATCGAGTTCCGCACCCTGGCCGCAGAGAGCCGCTGGAATAATGAGGCATTGTTAGCAGCGTTTCGGCAAGGTCTCAGCGAGGGGCTGAAGGACGGCTAACTCGTGATCCATGGGCATATTGATCAATGGGAAGAACTCACAGATTTAGCCATACAGCTGGATAATCGTCACCGGGAACGCATGCTCGAGCGCCGTAACAACAACCCCATTCCTCGACCTCGGACATCACTCTCACTACGAACTGAATCACTCCCGTCAGTTTTCCATTCACAGCCTCAAACTCTTCCCAGTAAACAAGAGGAACCCATGCAGTTGGGTAGAACCCGCCTCTCTACCATGGAAAGGGAACGACGCCGGAGGGAAAACTGCTGTATGTACTGTGGTCATTTTGGGCATTTCCGGGGTTCCTGTCCGGAGTTACAGGGAAATACCAATGCTTCTACCACACCGGGAGGGTGGTAAGAAGCGCAGCGGTCACTCCCGGTTCTGAACACCTCACGGGGTTGGTGCTACCCGATCTTCCTGCGCTGGAACAGCTCGCAACATTCATCTCCAGCCCTCATTGATTCCGGAGCAGCAGGGGATTTCATTGATTTGAATTTTGCCCGGCAACTTCAAATTCCTCTGGTGACGTTGGACTCCCCTCTGTCCGTCACAGCCCTGGACGGCAAACCACTGGGATCCGGTGCCATCACACAGCGGACTATTCCCATCCAAGTCACCATCGGGGAGAACCACACCGAGCGGATGGAGTTTTTTGTCACACAATCTCCCCAGCTACCCCTCGTGCTTGGCTACCCCTGGCTAAGCAGGCACAACCCTCACATCGACTGGAACGCAGAGAAAATACTGGGCTGGGGTTTAGCTTGTCAGGGCACATGTCTACTGCCTCATCCTTCCACTGCCATTTCACGCCGGGAACCAGAAATCCAGGAGTGGGCCGAGTGCCGCCGGTGTACCGTGACCTCCAGGCGGTGTTCAGCAGGCAACACACCTCCATTCTGCCACCTCACCGTCCCTACGACTGTGCCATCGATCTACTGCCGGAACCAGTCCCCGGGTAAGATCTTTTCACTGTCCAGAACGGAGACGATGGCGATGACTACCTACATCCGGGAGGCACTGGCCGCCGGGCACATTCGATCCTTCCACCTCGCCGGCGGGAGCAGGGTTTTTCTTTGTGGAGAAGAAGGATGGGGGCCTGCGGCCATGTATCGACTACCGAGGCCTCAACAACATCACTGTGAAGAACAGGTACCCTCTTCCTCTCATGTCCACGGCCTTCGAGATGCTCCAGGGCGCTACCGTATTTTCCAAACTAGACCTCAGGTGTGCATACAACCTAGTGCGCATTCGCGAAGGGGATGAATGGAAAACCGCCTTCAACACGCCGACGGGGCATTACGAGTATCTCGTCATGCCGTTTGGGCTCTCCAACAGTCCGTCAGTGTTCCAAGCACTGATTAACGGCGTATTGAGAGAGGCACTCAACCGCTTTGTGTTTGTGTACCTGGACGACATTCTCATTTTCTCCAGGAACGTCCAAGAACACGAACAACATGTGCGACATGTCCTTCAGCTGCTCTAAAGAACCAACTGTATGTTAAACTGGAGAAGAGTGAGTTCCACACTTCCACGGTCACTTTTCTTGGATTCATTTTACATGCAGGCAGCATCCAAATGGATCAACTAAGACCCAGGCGGTCAGAGACTGGCCACGACCCACCTCCGTCAAACAGGTGCAACGTTTCCTTGGCTTCGCCAATTTTACCGACGATTCATCCGGGATTTCGGAACGGTGGCGGTTCCACTCACCAACCTGACCGGGGTAAGGAAAAAGCATTCATCTGGACACCCGCAGCCGAACAAGCCTTCCTACGTCTCAAACAGCGCTTCACCTCAGCACCCATCCTGACTATTCCGGACCCATCTCTGCCTTTCGTGGTTGAGGTAGACGCTTCCAACACAGGCATCGAGCCGTCCTATCTCAACGGATTAAGCCAGACAACAAACTCCGCCCATGTGCCTTCCTGTCACACCGCTTGACACCCACCGAGTGCAACTATGACATTGGGGACCGCGAATTACTGGCGGTGAAAAAGCGCTGGAGGAGTGGCGTCACTGGCTGGAGGGTTCGGTCCACCCATTCACTGTTTGGACCGATCATAAGAACTTGGAGTACTTACAGCAGGCCAAGCGGCTGAACCCCGGCAAGCTAGGTGGGCATTGTTTTTCAACCGGTTTCAGTTCACACTTTCCTACCGTCCGGGGTCTAAGAATCAGAAACCCGACTCTCTCTCCCGGATCTTTGAAGCCCCTGACACCGTCGCCCCTGTGGAGACCATCCTCTCACCAAGCCGCATCGTCGCCCGGTCCAGTGGGGCATTGAAACCGTGGTTCGTCGGGCTCACGAACGGAACCTGACCCGGGCAATGGCCCACCTAACCGTTGTTTTGTACCCTCAGCCGTTCGGAACCAAGTACTACAATGGGGTCACGCCTCTTGTCTCACCGGACATCCAGGGGTGACTCGCACCCTGGAGTTTCTTAGTCGACGGTTCTGGTGGCCCAAGATGGAGGAGGAGGTCCGGTCATTCGTTCTGGCTTGCGCGGTGTGCACCCAGCACAAAACCCCGGACACGTCCCCAAGGGCTACTCCATCCTCTGCCCATTCCCGCCGCCCATGGTCCCACATCTCCATGGACTTTGTTACAGGGCTACCCCTTTCGCACGGTCAAACAGCGGTTTTCGTGGTTGTGGACCGTTTTCCAAGGCCTGCCGTTTCATTCCTCTACCCAAACTGCCTCGGCCCAGGAGACTGCTGAACTGGTGGTCGAACATGTGTTTCGGGTGTTTGGTCTTCCCTCCGACATCGTATCCGACCGTGGTCCTCAATTTACCGCCCGGTTCTGGAAAGCATTCTGCACACTCCTTGGAGCCACAGCCAGCCTCTCGTCAGGATACCACCCCCAGTCCAACGGGCAGACAGAGCGGGTTAACCAGGACATGGAGACGACTCTGCGGTGCCTATCGGCATCCAACCCCAAGTCCTGGAGCCGCAATCTTCCTTGGGCTGAATACGCCCACAACACCCTTCGCTGCTCCGCCACCGGGATGTCACCCTTCGAGGCTCAGTTCGGCTACCAGCCTCCTCTCTTCCCTGACCAGGAGAGGGAAACCGGGGTTCCTTCGGCAGAACTTCATGTGCGACGATGCAAACAAGCCTGGAAGAGAGCCAGGTTAGTCATCGAACGCACCACCCAACAACACCGTAAGCAAGCCGACCGTCTCCGTCGTCCAGCACTCACATTTCACCCTGGCCAGAGGGTCTGGTTATCAACACGGGATCTACCCCTCAAGGTGGAGAACCGCAAGTTGGCTCCACGTTTTGTAGGTCCCTTCAAAGTGGTCCGCCGGGTTAATCCGGTAGCTTATCGTCTCGCACTGCCTCCAGAGATGCGCCGTGTACACCCTACATTTCACGTCTCCCGTCTTAGGCCACTGCTCGTTGGGGCACACACACCACCGGCTAAGCCTCCTCCCGCCCCTCGTCTCATCAACGGCCACCCGGCGTACACCGTTCGCCGTCTGCTCCAATCCCGTCGAGTGCAGTCAGGAGTCCAGTACCTGGTGGACTGGGAGGGATACGGACCGGCGGATCGGTCCTGGATTCGGCAAAGCAGATTCTGGATCCGGCTCTCATCCGGGACTTCAAGGCTCAGCAGGCGGCTCTTCCTGGACCGTCGGGAGTCGGTCCTAGGGGGTTCTGTAACGATTCGACCGGCAATTAGAAATTTCCCCAAGCGCCAATCAGGAGGAGTAAAAGACACGGCAAGAATGCACCTAGCTAATCAATGTCATTACTGACAGCTGGGATCATTTACCGGGAGGACATTTAACCAGCTGAATTTCTCTGTTCCTTGCTTGGACATTATCTCGCTTGTTTGGTCGAAACCTCTATTGCCTAGTGTTCTTGCCTCTCGTGACTTTGTTTATTCGTGTCTTGTTTGTTTTCTTAGATTGCCAGTGTTTTGTTTATTCCGTGTTCTGGAATACGTTTTGCAGTTTCTTATTTAGCTAGTTTGGTTTGTTCCGGGTCGTTTGTTTATTTTGTTTTGTTTTGTTAGTTCTCTGTGTTTTCGCGACACGGTTTTGCTTTCGTTCCTGCCAGCGTTAAGATTAAATAAATATTCTTAACGCATCTACGCTTCTGGGTCTCTCTCTCTCTCGCACTTGGTTCCACACCTACTAAAACCCTGACACTTCTAACGCAATTTCAAATATCGTGCACGTGTAAAAGTGTGCTTGCTTGGTTCTGTGAATGCCCGCGGGGACAGTTATGTAAGCAGAAATGCGACGTCCACTGCGCGTGAGTTCGCGTTTCATAGCGACCGCGCGTGAGTTCGCGTTTCATAGCGACTGAGATCTCATACAGCTCGACACACAGCACGACCATACATAACATAATAATAATAATCTATACACGGTCTCCACTAGTCTACCGGAGTGTCACATTTAAAGGGAGAGTACAGACATGTTGGTCGACGAGCTGTTGTACATCTTTTGCATTCAAGAAATAATGAAACATTTAAGAAATTAACTAAAACATTCAGCTAAAAGGCCAAACTCAAGTGTAGGCTATCGGCAAATTACCACCTGGATGCAAAAGCGATAATCATAAGTATACGAATCATTCCTTTTAATATGAAAATAAAAAAATGAATCGGTTTCATTTGTTAGAAAGCGTGATACAAACATGGTAAAAACGAACTGTCCATTGCGGTGTTGGCATGTACTTAATTTGAGACTGAACGAGTAGCTAGCATTATGGACCCTTTCACGGGAATGTGATTCTTCCCCAGAGGCCTTGTGATGCTTCTATCCATAAAATCTATCCATTCTTTTTTAAAATAAAATAATATATATTGCATTTGATTTGTTTCTGCATTCATTGGTAAAATAATAATTAATAATACATAGCCTAAATAATTAATAATAATAAAAAATATATAGGCTATGCAATACCCATGTGCACCTGTAATTCCAGAGTACCCACTGTGTGTTACCAGCCTCCCTGATTGACAGGTCACTTTGGTTTCCCAGGCGACACGGCAGGATCGCTCTCGCGGACACGTTGTGCTGTGTGTCTTCCGGAGCAGCTGGAGCTGCCGCCGAATTACATTGTAAAATTTATAAGACTCAAACTGAGAGAGTAGCGGGGCTCATTCTGTAATGGAGAACCCATTAGTGATGAGGTAACTCCATGGAGCCGGGCAGAAGTGCATTCAGAGCACTGAAAAGCAACAACAACAGGACTAAAAAAATGTCTTGTTCTTTGTGAACAAGTTTCCTCACTGTCTGCCTGGTCCTGCTAGAGGAGGCAATTGGAACAGCTGAATTTGCACTTGAACTGACGAGTGCCAATTGCTTTCAAAGGTGGATGGGTTCATTCATATGACAAAAATATATATAATCTGAAATTAGTTTGAACATACAGTTTGTTACATAGTCCAATGCACACATTCTAAAATATAAAGGAGGAGAAGTTTATTTTAGTTAAAAGGTATTTGCCGGGAGTGCCACCAGGGGGCGGCAATTGGCTGTCCGCCCCAGGGAGGGGGGAGGGAAGCCGACAGAAAGTCCGCTGCGCACAGGAGTGGCTCTGGAGTACCAGAGTTTTATGGTCGACAGCTCGCTGGTGTCAATGCCGGTCACAAGGCAGCGAACTCACAATACGAAGGGGGGGATTGACATGAAATTATTTACATGATTGACATGAAAAATAAAGGGTGTAATTGGCTACTAAATTGGGAGAAAAATGAGAAATCAAATCAGAAACAAATTATTAAAAAAAAAAAACAAAAGCAAAGTATTTTTTTATGTGAATGGGGGGCTCTTACCCTACTTTCTACTACACCAACCCTCCATATATAAATATGCAAATATATAAATGTAAAAAACATGAGTGACTGTGACTGGCAATGGACAAATTCTCAGCAACAGAAGTCGAGAAGAAACTGTTCAAGAATCATATGAGGATACTAAAGGCTTTAAATCTCTGAGAAATACATTCTCAAAATGTTCTTGAAATAAGGATGGATTCACTGTCACATCCAATGTGGCTGTTAAACACCTTGGTGTGACTATTCACTCAGATCATTCATTTCGGTCTCGCATTAATAATCTCACAAGAATGGTCTTCTTTCACCTCAGGAATCTATCAAAATTAGGGATGATATTATCCCAGCATGATGCTGAAAGAATGATTCATGCTTTTACAACCTCAAGGCTGGATTACTGTAATGCTTCACCATCAGGCTGCACTAACACTTCCCTTAGACATCTCCAATTGGTACAGAATGCAGCTGCAGAATGCTACTTACTGGAACTAAGACATGTGAACATATTAGCCCTGTGCTTGCTTCTCTTCATTGGTTGTCTATTAAATTTAGAATGGACTGCAAGATTATCTTCTTAGCCTACAAGGGTTTAAATGATCTTGTTCCAGAATATATTTGTGAGCTACTCATCCCTTACACCAGTGGTGATTTTAGACCCTATTTAGTGGGGCTTTAGCCCCCCTGTCTTTCATCTCAGCCCCCCTGAAAATGTTTAGTCATTATTTTCTAAAAAAACATTTTAACTTAATATCAATTTTTTTTAAAATACCACAGATAGAGAGTGGTATTTCAATTTTGAGAGTGACCACCATTGTGGTGTTTTTGTTTTGGGGAATGTAGCAATAAATTAATTTAAAATGTAGGCTTGTGCTTTGCATGTGTACATCTCACGTTGTTATTGGGGGCTGAGCCTCCTGAAAGGTCAAATCCTAGAATCGCCCCTGCCTTACACTCCACAGCGATTGTTCCGTTCACAAGATGCTGGATATCAGAAAATTCCAAGATGAACAAAACACACAATAGGAGGCAAAGCCTTCTTCCACAGAGCTCTTGGATTATGGAATAATCTTCCTCTAAATGTTCGGGCTTCAGACACACTCTCCGTTTTTCAAATCTAGGCTGAAAACCTACCTAATTAGTCAATCCTATAGTGAAAGATGAGCAGGAGACTGGATTGAGATCATAGAGCTGTCTGATGAGCTGAGCTGATGGTGCTGTCGCCCACCCTATCACTGCATGTGAATGCTCAGGGTTTGCTGTTCCATGCTGTGTTATGGTGCTGTCAGTGCTAGTCCACTCTCATGGTTCATACACCCCCTTCCTGCTCATCTTTTAGATATTCTGCCACAGCATAGACTGCTGGGGCTGTCCCATGTTACACTGGCCTAACATTATGTTATTCTGACTCCTAACTGATTTAGTTTTTTCTGTTCTCTTCCCTGGGGCTTGTGCTCCATCCAGACCGCTCCAGCACCGACCCTCTCCTGACTCCAGTCCAGACCGTGATGCAGAATGGACGCCTGGATGACTCCTTCACACCTTAGACCTTCCTCTCACCTTCTATTGACTATCTATCACTACTAATACCTGGGCCGGCCAGTGGAGGACGGACTCCCCCACTAAGACGGGTTCCTCCTGAGATTTCTTCCCACCGGGGAGTTTTTCCTTGTCACTGTTGGGTCTGTTTTCAGTCTTCCCACTGGGATATTTTTGCCTCACTTTCTGGCTTTTTGGGGGATCAGGCCTGGTATTTTCTTCTTTTTATATCTTCTGTTTTCTGTAAAGCGCCTTTGCGGCAGTTCTCCGCAAAAAGCGCTATACAAATAAAATTGAATTGAATTGAATTCTGTGGTACTTGTTTGTAAATGTATTTTAATTTCTCAATGACAGTGCACATTGCCTGCATGTTGTAGTAAAGGGGCACATACTTAAATCCACCACTGGCCAGTCTCATGTTCCAAAACTTAGTGACACAACCATACTTGTCTAGTATGGGCGGCAGTCATGTAAATGGTTAGGGAACTGGGCTTGTAACTCAGGGGTTGCTGGTTCGATTCCCAGGTGGGGGCATTGCTGTTGTATCCTTGAGCAAGGTACTTAACCTGAATTGCTTCAGTAAAATACCCAGCTGTATAAATGGATTGTATGTAAAGAAATGTAAACTGTGTAAGTCGCTCTGGATAAGAGCGTCTGCTAAATGCCCAAAATGTAAATGTAGTATATAGTTGGACAATACACTGTGGTTCTGTTACAAAGTGACATCATGTGCTTAACTGAAAATAGATAAACATACAATATTAATGCATTAGACAATTGTCTATGTACGATGTGATACAGTAGGAAATTATAATAGATATGTCAAATGAATAACATCTGAATCATACAAGGTAGCCTACTCAAATGTTTTCCTACAGATATGGTTCTGTGCTGCTCAGTAGGTGGAGCCTGGGGTTTACAATGCTTATATTGTGAGTTTGATTCCCATTGGGACCACATATACTGAAAAATATATGCATTCACTACTGTAAGTTGCTTTGGATAAAAGCATCTGCTAAATGGCACATATATACAGTATATGGTTCTCACAACCCACCACCAAGATTTGAACAAATTATTACATGACACGTCTGTTATTTTCCAGACGTGTAATGATCCTGCACCCTAAGGCTAATCAGTCTGAAATGTCCCCTTTCTGTTCCAAGAGGTGGAGAAAGGAAAACGGTGCCGCTATCTACTATCAACTACTGTAACAATGGCGCCCCCTACTGTTCATCAGCGGGCATAGTCTTGCAAGTAAATTCCGATTGACTCGTCACGCGGAAACAAACACTTGCAGTGGGAAACGACATACCAGTTGTTGAAGAGTAAAGCTATCAGCAACACTGAATATGAATACCACTGAATATGAAATATAGGCTAATTCAAAATGTAATCGCTTGATATTTAAATTGCAAAATAAAACCTCTTTGCACATTGCCCCGGGTAGGCTACTGTGCATAGTGAGCGAATCTGTAACGCATCTCCACCTAATTCACTACATAACGGAACGTACTGGTCTGCGCATTTCTCCGCAATATTGCAAACCGGCTTCATTTTTTTGCGAATAATCATCCACGAAGTATGGGGCGCCAGCAAAGACGCGCCGCGCTCATATTCCCCTTTCGTCTCCTCCCTCTTTGACAAGACAAGGGGGAGGCGATTGACGTGGCAGCGATTCCGGACGTGACATGTAATTTTACATCATCGCTCGCAATCGCGTTGAATTCCTCCCACCCACTGGCCATCCATCGCTCTTATCCACGCAGCTGTGCGGCACACGTATTCCGCACAGGGCAAAACCCGTCTGGCGCTCTGAAGGCTCAACTCGTCCAGCAGCAACCTTCCCGTGCTGCTATCGACATAAAAGATGTGGCTGTTCGTTTTCGCCGGCCTTTTCCACTGCTTGTCGGCTTATGAGGTGGATTTCAAGAAACTAGAAGGTTTGGCTAAAGCAAAGGTGGAGGTAAGATTTTTTTCTTTTAAAATGGGTTAAATCTGATTCAGACTGCATATCCGAAACGTTACTTTCCTCCCCAAATGGACAATGGCCATTGAAGTGTTTTTACTGTTCCTGTAACTCGTGTTACTGAAGAAACAACACGCGCACGCAATGAGCTGGTGCATCATTGTAAAAAACAGTAAAGAGGCTCAATTTGTTAATTGGTGGTCTACATATCTAGACTAGAGTGAAAGCGAGTTCTTCCGACACACCTTTCATTACCGGCCAGTCTGTCCCTTCCTCTGCAAAAGCGAAACGTTTTCTTAAATCTGAATTCAGTGTTTTATTTTAGGGGCTCACGTGCCACCTTTGCACGGAAAATGCGTCACTGAGATTTTGCTCAGAGGTTAAAAAAAAAAGAAAAAAAAAGAATAATAATAATTTTTAGCAACGCACCATTTAGTTATTTGAATGCTATGAACGTAAACTTACGTGGCGGTGGTTATTTTTTGCAAATTTTAAACACCTAAACCTCCGTTTTTAAGTTCTGGTGTCTTATGATAAAACGATGATGACGATTCCCATTTAAAAAAGTCCAGGATTGTGGAATTCCACAATTGAACAAAAAGCACATTAGTTCAATTGTTGAAACTCTTGGCATAGATCATGGTGCTGGGGCTCTGGAACAGTACCTGGGTTCAGTCGTATCCCACACTTCCTGCCCATTGTTCTCTCTCAGAAGGCCTGCTGGAGAGAAGACACCTCTTTTGAAAAGCCTAGGTGGTGATGTGAAATATGATCCAGGGTAAAACTGTGATGGGTGGTGTTTTGAGATGGGACGAGATCTGGGAGAGAGGCATATCGTCCACAAAGGAGTCCTCAAGGAATCGCCTTCTGGCACAGAACAGCCGTAAGGCAGGATCAAATTGTTTTGTGCACCTGGTGCGCTGAGAACTTGTATTTGGGTCACCCCTGTGCCAAATGTGTCAGTCAGAACAACACCTGTCTCATAGGGTTCTGGCAAAACTCACTTGAGGGGTTTTAGCTCCCAAATGCTCCCAAACAGGTTTAATAGTGCAAACTGTTTTCACTGTGCTCTACCTGACAAAGACCTGCACAGGTTGAAACGTTGTTTGTGCTATGACACCTGTGTGTGTTAACACAGTGAGCTGTGCCTCTCTTCTCTTGACCAGGCTTTCACACCCCCTCGCACCTGTGAAACTTTCAGCTTCCAGTCACAAAATTACTCTACACCGATGAATGTTCAGCGGGATTTTGCGCCACTCAGATTGTGATTTGCTGTTTGTAGGTTCATTTGTTTTGCATGCCGGCGTACCCAGGCAGTGTAAGAGCTGAAAAGTGATATCCGCCCATTCGGTACGCCAGCGCGCACAGCAGATGCACCGTAGTGATTGACATTGAAGTTCCAGGATGTAGACAGAGTACCCAAAGAGCAGCAGACTTTATTGTGCTGGCTTTGTCTGTCTCTTGAGCTCCGATTGGACGGCTGAGATGATCACAGGCCTGTGGGGGCGGGGGTTGACTATGAGCCAATGTTGGGAAGGTAACAGGTGAATTCACCGTGCCAGCAGAAGGAATGGGAGCAGTGGAGATGCTTTCAGTTGCGTTAGCTTGTAGCCAAGGACTCATAGATGCGTTTATTCTATTTTAAATGGACGGGTGAAAACGTCTGAGCGAGAGGAGAAACAATGGCCTGAAGGCCCAGTTAGTCAGCTGGCCCATTATTTATTTAGTGTCTCTAAATAAAACCAAAGTCTAGCCCTGAGGGGCATGTAGAGCCTAAATCACAAGTTTGGCTTGCCGTCGGGAAGGAGGACTAGACCCAGTGCCCTCCCTCTTTCTTCATGTCATTACATCCCTCTGTTTTTCTCTTTTTAGAGTTGCGGAGGGTGACAGTTGAACCGCCTGAGGGAGGTAAGCTCTCTTGCTCATACCAGTTTTTTGATGATAAATGTTTGTATTTTATGTTGTTCTCTGTTACTGTCTACCTGACAGTGCATCTAGACAATGTTGTGTCTTAAGTTTAGACCTGGGGTTTGGTGGGGGGGGATACTAGGTCTCTTAGTTAAGGCTGCATTAGCAATAGGGGATGTGTTTCTGGTCGGCAGTACTGACTCTCTCCTCCTCTCCCTGCAGGTCAAGGCCTTTGTGACCCAGGACATCCCTCTTTAGTATCCTTTCATTTGTGCTGAAACTGGGGGAACGCCAGAGTGTCTGAGCCAATGGGAGACGCACAAGCCATTTGTTTCCACTGGAGACTCAGACAGACAAATTTCAACAGACAAATTAGGCTTCAATATTACCACAGTATTGAAGGTATTCAAATATATTCAAATTATCAACAGAATACATTTTGTCCACGTCACTTCCTAACCGTCGCTTCACTACACTTGCAGCCTCATCTCAGTCATTTGCATGCGTAACACGTCATATATGGTACGGTGGTTTGTAGGGCTGTCCCCGACTAAAACAAATCTTGGTCGACCAACAGTCGTCCTTTTTTTCCGATTGGTCGAAACTTTAAAATAAATATATATATATATGACACACCCTATTTATTTTAATAAATACAACTATATGCACACTGCGCTTGTCTCATGTTTTATAACTTTCTTAAGTGAATGACACAAATGAGTAACAATAGGCTAATAACTTTATGGAGCCGGAGTTCAAGATTACCTGAAATAAAAAAAAAACCTCTCCGTTCCGAGCCTCCTATTCATGCTGCCCTTGCGCGTGTGAAGTTGCTGTATGGCCACATAATAGGCTGATGCTTTTATTTGACCACAACCATAACACATTCTAATGCGTAGGCTATGTTTTATTTAATTAACCAGGTTGGTCTCATTGGGATTAAAAATCTCTTTTGCAAAAAAATAGGATAACAAACGAATGATCACACATAGCCTAATGTCTTAAATTGTAGTCTAAAGCTGAATATAAAGTGGCTATAGCCTATTGAAAATAACTTTCCCCAGTTGTTTCCTGTTATGGCACAGGAACACTAGCTTGTCCACATTTTTTGGCTGCTCCTCATTTTATTAACGATAAACCCTGCCCTAGAAAACGCGCTTGCGAAGTTTACATTCCACTTTTTTTGGATTGTCCGCGACAAAAATGAAATGCTGCCATACTCCAGATTTTGAGACCCATTTATTCATGACTACAAATCACAGATTGAATTTACTGGCACAGCACAATGTGAATGCCATTAGAAAGTGGTCCCCTTTGTGGGTTTGAACATTGAGGTGCCAATCACCCGCAGTCCATATTTTCTAGGCAGGTATTTTACCTTGCTCTCTGCCTCAGGAAAAGGTGTGTTGGCTTCCTAAAAATGATTACAAAAAGGTAAATGGTGCCCACACTCAGATCAGTTAAGTAAAGTATAAAATCGTAAGAATTTAAAAAAAATTAAAATTAAAAAAAAAAAAATTCTCCCCCTCCCCTCATGTGACTAGCATGTTTCGAGTACTGCCATCTTCAGCACCACTAGACTTGCAACAGAAAATGGCACCTCAGTCAATTTCTTCTGCCTAAAATATAAAGCAATTCTCATTTTTCATTTGGAAAACGTTTCAGTGATCAATTGAAAATGCCCAACTGAATATATCCATATGTAATTTATTGATTAGTTGCTATCTTCGTATGATCAAATCTTACAATTAAAAAAGATTATATAATTTATCAACATTTCTGCCTATTAACTGTATATGTACTGTATAGACAGGAACATTTGAGATATTGCCATTATTTTAGTCTACATTATGCTGGTAACAGTCAGCGTGGAATTCCTATGTGCAAACTTGCTCAGGGATTTCGAAAGTGTGATCTTGTGCCAAAAGCACTGCTAGCCAGAAAATTATAGGGGGTGGAGATAATGAAAGACTTCCTGTGAGCCATTTGTAGTTTACAACTACTTCAGGCGAACGCTGCCTGTTTTGTTTTCTTTCTCACCAAACACCCAAACCAACCCACTATCTTATTCATTCTCCAATAGGCCACTCAAGAAGGGGGAAGAAAAGTGCACTCACTGGTCACTGTGTTGCACTCCCATGTTCCGACGAGACTCTAACTGACGGTTTGTTGACGGAGGAGCTGTTCCTGTATTCCTCTTTTCAGCAAGGCGCTTTGAAAACTCAAAGTCCAGGGGGTTGCAGAGACAAAGACTTCCTGCACTTATCTTTACCTGCAGGCTTGAGTCGAATCAAGGAGTGGCGGCTGGCGGCGTCTCGCTCTTTCTAGTGAAGGATCCTTTAAGGAGCCTGTGAGCAGGAACCTGTCACCGCATTCCCAACACGGACATGACAAGGCACGTCACATTGTGTGATTCCACGGTTTAAACCTGACCGCTGTGCATTTACGATGAGCTGGATCAATCGCTCAACGTTTCCAACAGGTTGTTTACAAACAAAACAAACAAAAAATGGAAAAGGTGGGAACGCATTAATAAATGCATCTTAAGATGCCAGCTCAGCGTTGGCAAGAGCAGCGCTCTCCGCGATGGTGAGTCAAGGGCTCCTGTTGAAATGTCAACAAACGCCCTGCCATGCCGTGAAATGTATCATAAAGTGATTGACCCCGCACCGTGGCCCTTTAGGAGCGGTTAGGAGGCCCCGAGCGGGCCACGGCCTCGGATGAACCCGGACCACCCGGAGTGGCGCTCCGTCAGTCCAGAGCTGCCACTCACACGGGAGAAAGCTCCTCGGAAATGGCCGTGTAAACAGGATCCGAGAACAGGATTTTGGAGGATTTTGGAGGAATCAGAGCTTTTACCTCTGCAAAAATAAGGCATTTGTATCACAAGTTACATCCCAGAATATCCTATTATGAGTTGCTCAGCGTGGTTACTTCAGTTTTCAGTGCTCAGTTCACAATGAAGGTTAGATCATGTTTGTATTTGACTGAAACCTGGCTTATGTTGTCATAACAACAGGGTAAAGTCCAGGCCTCCCAAGTTGCAACTTCTTTTCCCCCATCTATGCAATTCACGTGGAAAACAATATATTTGGCTCTTATATTTAGTATTTTTATTTAAGGATTCTAATAGCTGTTGATCTGTTTATAAGCCTCTGTTTTTTCTTCTTCTTTTGAAGCATTTCAGAATGCACCCAACAGACGGGGCAATTCTTCAGCCGAACACTGGCCGTGGACGGCTCCTCGTTTTGGCCCACTTACAACGCTTACGACTCGCTCACAACTTAATGAACTCAGAAATGACACGGCAACATTACTCTCTTGGTGGGCTTTGCCAAGTCGTTGGAGACACTAGACCCACAGCCTCGCGTCCCGGCGCTGTGGTGGTCTGATGAAAAACCCGCTCAGGTGAAAAGCTGGCTGTGGGGAAAGTGTGATAGATTAGAATGCTGTGCCAGTCCCTTTGTGCATTCCCTGTTTGCCCTTGACACCCCTCCTCCAAAGCCACAATCTGGTGATGAAGCACCTTCCGGGGGCCGATCCTGAGCTCGTTCTGCTCAACCACTATTACGAAGAGCTGGACGTAAGTCGCGTCGCCGTGGAAACCGTCACATTCTCTCACCAATCAGAGGGGCCCTTGCATTCTGTGACGTAACTTGCATGGAACTGTCAACAGCTGTATGTGAACATATACATGGAACTGCCGGCGGCTATATGTGAACATATACATGTACAAATATACTATACAAATAGTTCAGCATTGCTTTTCATACCTGCATGTTAGGATGCTGTGCCAGTGTGGGGGAGGGGGCGGGGTTTGGGTGTAGTCAATCTATTTAAACAGAGACTTAGGGGGGATTTGATTGTTAATCCCTTTTAGGAATTTAAAAACCTCAAAGTAAAATACCAAAGATGTTTTAAGATAAGTGGGGTCAGCAGAACAAGAGGCCACAGGTGGAAATGAGTTAAAGGCAAATTCCGCACAGATATTAGGGAGTTTTTCTTTACACAGAGAGCTGTCAAAGCCTGGAACAGCTTGCCAGGTCGGGTAGTAGAGGCAGAAACGCTTGGGCTATTCAAGTCCATGCTAGATGCAGTACTAGACACTCTTTAGATTAGGACATGATGAGCCTAGATGGGACGAACGGCTAGTTCTCATCATGATGTATTCTTATGTATAACATTCCATATGTGTGTCCCTGCCTCTGCAGCGGATCCCTCTGTCGGACATGACCCGCTCCGAGATCAACGCGCTGCTGGAGTCGCTGGGCTTCTACAAGAAGGCCCAGGCTGAGGACGAGGTCCCGGAGGAGTTCCAGTTCTCCCCGGCCAAGGACAGCCCGTGGAAGCAGACCGCCGGGTCCTCCGCCACCCCGGCGCCCGGAAACGCCGCCCGCCTCCGAGGACACCGACGAAGGGAACCCCCGCTCTGACCTGTAACCCGGAGCCGGAGGGCAGGAGGAGAGCCCTGCTGGCTCCCCCCTCCCCCTCCCCCTCCCCCTCCCCTCAGAGCCCCCTCTTCCGTCCCAGTCAAACCACACGTGCGCGCAGTGTCAGTGTCTTCGTTTTCTGGTGTCGTTTCTATTATTTTTATTTTTATGAATGAAATGCTGTTTTCAGTGCCTGTCAGGTGTGTGTCGAGAGCAGGGGTATTCACTCTTGCCCTCGGGAGAGCCGCAGGGTGGCCATCTTGTTTTCGCCTTCAAATCAGCAACCGGTTCAGACCCAGGAAGCCAGGTGAGGGGAGTTGACTAGTGTAACCAGCTGCTTTGATCGAGCGATTACGTGCCGGGCGACAACTAAAAGGTGAACACCCTGTTGCTCTCATAGGGCAAAGGTGAATACCACCGAGGCTCCCTGTGTCTGCTCACTGCACGGGTGTCTGTCGCCCCCCGCCCACTTGCTGTGAAACAGAATGACGCCCTGGGCCGCAAATCGCCTGATTGGCTCGGGGCCGATGATTCGTTTCCTGGTGGGTGGGGCTCAGATTCACCCAAGTCATGGAAACAGAAACATGGGTATGAATAAAATCACTGGGTTCAAAAAAACTGACACGTGTTGTTGCACACCTTTTTTTGTGCTACACAATTTCACTCTGCTCTCACAGTACTGCTATGGGAGAAGTGCAACCAAAGCATGTCCACTCCTCCAGCACTGCCACGAAGCAGAATTCAATTAAAAAAATGTACTAACCTTTTCCTTCCCAGTGTTACAGGTATGGTATGCAGCTTCCTACAATGAGGTCTATCGCTGTATCACCGCACTGATCTCTTGCGCGAACTATGACTGTTCCTACCATGTATTAATGCACATCTTGTAAGTCTGGATAAGAGCGTCTGCTAAACGCTTAAAATGTCAATGTAAGCCTGTGACATATTTAGCATTTTTTGCATTACATTTTACACCTGACAAGCCGTACAGTGCGCAACAGGAGAGCTGGTATCGATGGGAGAGGATCAGTCGTCTCACTGATAGCTGGTAAGCTGTGGGTGCGTGGTAGTCAGGGGCTGCCTGAGCCTTGATCTCTCAGGCAGACGTAAGCCCACCTTAACCTAGCAGGACAAAGCCAGCTGTGTCCTGCCGCTATGACTCCCGGTCATAGTCCACCAATGACACAGCAGGCTCAAAATAGCAATATCAGCACTAAATGGCAGGCACTAGGGCTTAGCCTGTGACCATTACCCACAGCCCCTCTGGAGCCTGGCGTTATTACACCAGTTTGATTCTGAATAAGTTCTGCAGTTTTGGGCTGTAGTTTAAACAGCTTCTTAGATAATGTATGGTCATTCCAAGAGTCCTGGTTGTTTATAATCCAGTGCTCTCAAAGTAGTTTCCACCTCTCAGTTGTGCTGGGAAGAGCAGTTACGTGCTCATTTGGAACTCAGTGGTCCTGCAACAGAACTTTGCACACACTTAACATTACCATTCCAGTTAGGTTTCACGTTTAGAAGTGCAGTAGCGCCGAAACCTTGGACGTCAACATGAAAACAAAACGGCAGCCATCTTGGTTTCTTAAAATGGTTTTAATCGTTATTTCACATTAGCATGTGGTGTACAGAAACACAATATTTTGACAATGTGTTGGAAGCTGGTTCGTACAGGACTCGCTAGCTTATGGAAGCCCTTTGGTCGCGGAGTTTACCGATGCAGGCAACCTGACCACATCTCCATCTGGACAAAAAACAGACCGTGGCAAAACCGTGTCGTTCAGATTCATAGAGGGTCAAATAATCATTCTTTTGTTCAGTTTTTTTTCAAATCAGGCCTTTTAGACCACAATTAGTGCATCCATTTCCCAGGCCCTTCACAAGCAACCCTAGAAAGATGGACAGCAAAAAAACTAAACGCTATTGCTATAAGAGACACACAATGTGTCACTAACACCTCTACAGCCTTGCCCACAGCGCTTCAGCCAAACGAATCCTTTAGTTGTCATGCAGCTGCAAATCAGAACGATGGAAGTGAATCATTTTTAAAACCAATTTTAGAACCAATATATACAATATTCTTTGAACCCTCGCAATAACAATAGAGCTATATCTATATTAAATTTCTTCCCTGAGATATGCTTTTTTTCTTTTCTTCTAAAGTCAATCAAAATCTGCCTTCATATTCACATTTACGACGTAACAGATGTTGCCAACTTTGTCGTCTCCTTGAAGATCGATTGGAATTAATTTAGTCTTTCTGTGGGTTCAAGGCTGTAGAGAAGTGAACTCAGGCAAACTTTTGGTTCAGCCCATCAAAAAAAAAAATTTAAAAAACCTAAAGCAAAATATATATTTTTTACCATTTAAAATAATTATTCATAAAAAAAAAAAAACTGGTTCAGGCTATTGGTTAGACTGACTACTGATTGTCTCTGGGGGGGATAAAACCTAAAAGCATACCGTATGCTCAGAAACAAAAGTATACAAAACACTATCATAGCATAAATAATATCCCAGTAAAAGGAGGGAGGCGTGCTTATCTGGCTGTGCTGGCAGTGAGGGGACGTGTGAAGGTCACCGCAGAGGTCACCGAGGGGAGTGGCCTAAGCAGAGACCCTTTGCTGAGCCCATACCCTGAGCCCTGTGATTGGGTGAAAGTGAGGGGACTTTTTTTTTAACCAATGGTGATCTGCTCAACAAGCCTAGCAACCCAAGCTTGTATAATTTAAATTGACTTTACATTTGGTAAGGGGAGTGGGGAGTGGAGCGTGGAAGTCCTTTGAGTTGCTTCAGGAAATACTCAAAAGTAAATATTTGATAAAGACGCATCGTGAATGGTGAGCCTGTCCAGGAAAAAGAATAAAAAAATTGTAACTCTCTCCACAAAGTGTAAAAAAAAAACCCAAAACTTGACCTGGATGAGTTGGGACGGAGTAATACAAAGTGAGTGAAAAAAGGTTGGTGTCCCTGGTGAGTGTGCGATTCATCTACTGATCACAGGTCAGGGCCCAAGGCTCAGCAAGAGGTCATGCATCTACCGGTGTCGTGACATTGGTACAGATAAAATACCTCTCCTTACCAGTGCATACACATTGACTTAAATAGAAATAATAATAACAATATTAATAATAATACAAATAATAATGAAAAAAAAAAAAGCAATTCAAGTAAACGTGTGTTTTTAAAAAGCATGCAGATTTGGTTATGTGTACAACAGCAACAGTACCGGGGTGTGTGGAGACTAAAGCTATATAAAACAATATCAGATATAACCAACATATTAAACAACCACTCCTCCAATAGCATCTTAAAAATAGCATCTCGTTATACAAAGATTCCCCCCCAAGTCAACAAATAAGGCCAGGGGAAAATGAAAGGTGATTTACAATTTACACCCAATGTCCACATCTTCCGTCTTGGGTCACAACGGAAACGTAACGTGATGATTTCAGGGGCCGTTGTGAGTGGCCCTTGCGGGGTGGGGGCGGGGGCATCTGAACGTGGGCAGAACTCCCCCGTGAGTCGTGCAGCCATCGACCCCGATTATAAAATCAGAATTAAAAGTTTTAAAATGTAAAAAACAAACAAACAAAAAAACAGGTGTGAAACTTTGGCATTTTCGAGTGTGACGGGGACCGCTCATGGCCTGCGTTTGTTCTAAGTGGCCCTGCGCCCACACACACACACACACACACACACACACACACACACACACACACACAGGTGACTAGGGAGCGGGCAACAGACGCACGCCGGCGTGTAATCACGTGACGGACACACGCACACCCTTTCAGGCTCGCCTACAGAGCCGGGTCACGCGGGGGCCGAGCGTGTCGTCGGGAAGGGGAACAAGGAGCGGTGACGGGCCGGGTCGTTTGGGCGGGACGGGGGGTGGGCGCGGGCGCGGGCGCGAGGGTGTGCAGGATTTGGCATGTTAGGTGTCCCCAGTCCAAGGGAGGCGGAGAGCCGTGGGGGAGGTCAGAGGTCAGAGGTCGGAGAAAGCCCGGCTAAAGCCCGGCAGGTCATCTCATACCGCCGCAGGTGGTTGACCAATGACTGCACGTAGGTGAAGACGCACTTGGAGTCAGGCTTCCTGCCCATGATCATCATATCCTCCACCTCCACTAGAGGCATACAGTTAGCCAAGGCCCTGAGAGAGAGAGAGGGGGGGAGAAAGTGAGTTTGGGGGGGGTAGAAGGAGCGGCAATCGACACGGAGATGAGAGGAAATATGGAGGTTTAAGCTGAAGAAAAACAAATTAAGTTGCAGAGCAACCACAGCCATAAATAAGAAAATTATTAAATCGATCCTCTGGCCAAATGTTTATAGCCCACATTCCTCGTCAAGCAACGATGTTTAACTTGCATGCAGTGGCCTCCTAATTTATGCATGGCCCTGATCAATAAAACAAAACGATTCAACAGAAGAGATTCAGGTGCACAAAGCAATATTCATTTCCATGTATATTTAGCTGTAACCTCATATATATTGAAATGATACACACACTGCAAGAAGCAAAACTGATGAGCATTTGCATGAAAACAAATATTTATTTATACATTGTAATTATCTAAACTCGTGTAAATAACAAATAATAATAATCAACATGTTGTCTATAACTGAACAGAAGAGCTTGTGGAAAAATCTTCCGATAACTGTGTTACTACTAGGTAAAAAAATAATGTTTTATAGAAATGTTCTGAAAAATGCGGGTATCCGTAATGAACAAGTTCAAGCCTCGTGGAACAGTTGCTATAGCGCCAGGTACAGGATACCTGCGAAGGTAAGAACAGCAGTTCAGGAGGCGAACGACAACCCCAGGGAAAACATCGGTTGGAGAACGTATTTTGTCATTAGTCAGATTTAATCAAGATGCGATGTTTGAACTACTACCGTTCGCTGGCGGCTTTATGAATCGAGCGTTTCGAGGAATTCGCCAAACCTGCGTCGTCGTGGCACGTGGAACCCCGTCACCCGGTCAGATTAAACAAATTTAGCTTTATTGAATTCATAAACTGGCCAGGAGTATGTTTTGGGGGAGAACGACAACGCTCGTGAAACGTAGAAGCGAATCTGCTTTGCGGTATTTTACCTTATCTGGCACTAGTGCTCTTGATAGCATTAAGGGAAATGCAGGAAATGTCTGCAAAAACGTGGTTCTATCTAGAATGAGGTTACAACTGGCCAAATATAAATATTTATACATTCTCTTTTTTTGGAGCAAAAATACTTCTCACACCACTTGTATTTCTGCTGTTGAATCGTTTTTGTTACAGTCCAGCAAGAGTACTGACACATTTTAAAGCTACCGTGTCTGGCCACTAGGTGTCAGGCTTCAACCAAATACTGTGACAGTCAGGGAACGCATGTAGAGAGCCACGGATTCCTGTTCGATTAAGACCACAGAGGGCAGGAAACCAGACGAACAAAGGAAGACCTCGAAGAAGCGCTGGCTACTTGGACAGAAGAAAAAAAAATACAACACTATTAGAGGGGGACCCACCTCAATCCTATCAAAGTTCAACACACAGCCAGCACCATAAAAAGGCATTTCCATTCTTACCAGTTGCCTCTGAGGTTAACAGACCTACACAAACTTTTACTGGGGCACCGGCTGTTTGCCCGGAACACAAACAAGCGAAACCGTGAGACAATTCCAAATCAATTATTATTTTTTTTTTTACAACCCGCCCCTCCCTCCCTGCTTTCACCGAAGGAACTGGCGCAGAGTGCGCTCTTTCCTTCCCTCTCAGGTTCAAACGGCGCGCAGCAAGCCCTTTTAAAGTGCCGGGCTCCAGATGGGGAGATAGCGCTGGCGCTCCTCGGTCTGGCTCCGTGCCTGTGGCGCTCAATAAGGCCATGTTTGGGCCGACTCGCGTGTCACTATGCCCCAATAACTTCAAAAACCAGCTTTTCTACCGTAACGTACAGAGACCCTCCACCCCCCCCCCCTGACCTCAGCGCTGAGACGCCGAACACTTCCTCTCTTTCCTGCGCGTTGACCGAGCAGCCTTAATCGCCGGTGTCATAACAGCACTCGAGCGAAGGCAGCGAGCTGGGGCTCGGGACAGTGTGCAGACGGCGCGGAGGCGGTGAAGCGCTAAACCCGCTCCGCTCCGCTGAAGCCGGCATCCCGCCGACCCCGCTGACCGAACCATTAGCCCCCGTAGCGTAAACGCGAAGACCGCGTGAAACGTGAAACCCTAACAAACAGAGAGGACTCCAACGGCAAAGGTCTTCCACCTCAAGAGTGCTGGCTTTAAACACACTGAACGCACAATCAAATCAAGGCCCTTAACGTACAGAACACCCCCCCCCCCCCCCCCCTCCCTAGCGATGCAGGAGTCTCAACACCGCTGAACACTGCGTTGCCATGCCTCCAGCAACCGAGCCAATGAGATTCCTGCACCGTTCCATTTGCATTCTGAACAACCGATCGAGGAAACACTTGAGTTACATTTTCAGAAGTCCCCCTTACCCCCTTACCCCCCCCCCCACCCCCTCAGCCCGGCGCCCCTCTCAGTGTGCCCTTCCCCACTCTCACCATTCAGTGGATTTTGTGTCGGGGGAGGGGACCAGGTGCGACACTAGGAGGAGGAGTTTTTGGTTTTAACCAGGCCTTTCAGCACCAGTCCCCTGTAGAACTCCTGGAGGTACGTGTAAACGCACTTCCAATCCGGCTCTCGCATCCGAACCATGTCCTCAACGTCCAGCAGCTGGGGGCAGTCTGCCAGCTTCCTGCACCCGGCCCAGGAGAGGCGGGAGGGAGGGGGGAGAGAGAGAGAGGGAGGGGAGAGAGGGAGAGAGAGGAGGGAGGGGAGAGGGAGAGAGAGGAGAGAGAGGGAGGGAGGAGAGGGAGGGAGAGGGAGGGAGGGAGGGGAGGGAGGGAGGGAGGGAGGGAGGGAGGGAGGGAGAGAGGGAGGGAGAGGAGGGAGGGAGAGGGGGGAGAGGGAGAGAGGGAGGGAGGGAGAGGGAGGGAGAGAGAGGGAGAGGGAGGGGGGGAGAGATGGAGGAGAGAAAGAGCAGGAGGAGGGGGAAAGCAAACAGAGAGAGAGAGATGGAGAGAAAGAGAGAGAGATGGAGAGTGGGAGAAGACCGAGAGAGAGCAGGAGGGGGAGAAGCAGAGAGAGAGATGGAGAGAGAGAGAGAGATGGAGGAGAGAAATAGCAGGAGGGGGAAGCAAACAGAGAGAGAGAGAGAGAGAGAGAGAGAGAGAGAGAGAGAGAGAGAGAGAGAGAGAGAGAGAGAGAGAGAGAGAGAGGGATGGAGGAAAGAAAGAGCGGGAGGGGGGGAGAAAGAATGGAGAGCATAGAAGATGGGAGCAAGACAGAATGAAAGGAGCAGAAAAGATGAGATCATGAAAGAATGTGAACAAAAATGAGGGGCAGACAGGAAGAGCAGATGAGTTGTAGAAAGATGAAGAAAGAAGAGTGAAGGGATGACAGGAACGGAAAGAGAGGAGATACAAATGAGAGAGAGAGAGAGAGGAGACAGGAGAGAGGGAGGGAGAAGATAGCAGTGAGCAGCCAATTGGAGTAAAACAAACAGGGTGAGGAGAGAGAGAGAGAGAGACAGAGAAGAGACACAAAAAACAAACAAAAAACATTACATTCTCTGTGTGGAAAGACATATCCATGAGTTGACATGCTTCATGAACAATCGACATTTACGCAGACGCAACAAAAAAACGGCCAATGGAGCACCGGGACAGCGTCCATTTGGGTCTTTTGTTTTTCAGGGTGCGCTGAGACTCGGACACAGAGAACACACCTGTGTATCACACCTTTGCTTTGTGTCGTCCCATACAAAGCAGAGGCGTGGAGTCCAAACACACAACAGGGAGTCGCATGGGCACAAACAGGCACAAGTCTCTGAATGAGCCCATGGGACACGGGATGCAGGGGGGTGAGTGAGTGAGTGAGTGAGTGGGGCCCAGGGGGGCCCTGGTGGGGGGTGTGTGCCCAGGGAGGAGACAAGTGGGGAGGGGTGGGGTGGGAGGGAAGAGACAGGGAGCAAATGCTCATTTTCTGTTAAACCTGTTGGTATGATCATATGTGGAAATACCCAACCTGTATGTCGCCCACTGGAGAATATATAAATAAGATAAATAATAAATAAATAAATGATCAAATTGATAATCCTGATTGATTGACTGATTTGTGACAAGTGGACAGGACCGGGGAATTATTTTCATTCATTCTCTGTTCAATTTGAGCAAGGCTTTTTAAAATGTTTGATCTTTTTTGGTTTTGTTCCCAGCTAAAATCATTATCTTGCCAGTCCATCTCTCTATCCAAGGGCATCAGTCTTTCTGCGTGTGAGCCTGGACTCATTACAGAAAGATCCGTCTTACTCAAGTGTCAGTGGAGGTGCGAGAACCCGGTGGCCTGGGCTACCCGCCAGCTAAGAGTGACAGATGACCAGGGGAGAGAACAGAGAGCACATGCGGAGAACAAGGTGCCATCATCATCATCATCATCATCATCATCATCATCATCCTCGCGAGCAAGTGAACAGAGCAGCCACCTGTGAGTCGAGGGTCAGAGGTCAAAGCCCCAAGACTGAGGAAATACAATGATCTGTGAGGAATGGAGCGGGAGGGAATGAGGAAAACGGAACAGAGGGAGACGGAGAGATGGAGAAAGGGAGGGAGGGAGAGAGGGATAGGGAGGGAGAGAGAGGATGGACCTGGTGCAGTCCAGCACCCTTCCATCAGTAACCTGGCGGTCTCTTCGGAGGGGGTCATTCGTTACGGGAGGATGGGATGGGTATTTCTGTTTTAGTACAGGGGGCAAGGGGTCGGGACGTTTGGGTACAGCGCTGTTACGGGAGAGAGAAGCTTCTCTGGGGATGAAAGAGCAGAGGTCACGCTGGAGGGTTAACGATGCAGAGGTCAAAGGTCACTGGGATCAGTGTGCAGGCCTGACAAAAATTATTATTATTTATTTTATTGGGGGAGGGGGGGGTTGGTCACATGGGATGACAGACACACAGAGGACACACACACACACAAATAACTCCATAAAATGGCAGCGGTGGAGTTGTCTGTTCTGACCCCTGTCTCCCACCCAGGTCCACAGACGCCCAGGGTCCATGTAACCTGAAAGGGAGGGGGGGGGCTTATCTGGCAGGAAGCGATTCGCCGGCCCAGCATGCCGTTGCCAGATGGAAGAACCTGGCAACGTGTTGAGTGGGGCTCTTCAAGGAGCTTTACCGGCCTCCTAATGTCTCCAACTCCTCGAAGGGCTCTGGCTCGTCGAGTCACACTGCCAGCTGATCAGCTGAACTAGGCTCATAAAGAGCGGGGGTGGATCGAGGGGCAGCCCTCCTCTGGCTCTGGAGAGGGGGAGGGAGGAGGGGTGCTGGAGCAGCCCGTCTCGTACTACGTACTGGAGGGCCGCAACGCACTGGGCCTCCCAGTCCCCTGAAGCTCCTGGCAGAAGTTGCCCGTAAGCGCTGACCCAAGACCAGCCAACTCAACCCAAATCCTAACCTTAACCATTAGGAAGAAAAGCTCAAAACTGACTTCAGACCAGCGCTCACGGGCAACTTACACCCACACCTCTTTGAAACCACTGACTCTCTCAGATTCGAGCTCAGTGGGTTCAGGTCAGAAGGTGATTGGTCGAGGTGTGGTTCAGGTCAGAAGGTGATTGGTCGAGGTGTGGTCCAGGTCAGAAGGTGATTGGTCGAGGTGTGAAGGCGCTGAACCCTGAAGGCAGCTCTCGAGGCCCAGGGCTGAGTGACAGCAGCGAGCCCCACGGGGCAGTGCTCTCGAAGCTCAGGAATCCGCGAGCGAGCGCCTCTGTTTCTCTTACAGGGGTCAAACAAATACACTCTACGGTCTGAATGACATGAAAGGAGTGGAACATAAAAGCGGCTGAACCGTTAGGTGTGTGTGTGTGTGTGTGTGTGTGTGTGTGTGTGTTGTGTGTGTGTGTGTGTGTGTTGGCTTAGGCAGGGGGAGGCGTGAGGCGAGTTGTTTGTCTTTGCTGCTGGTGATGTTTGAGTCTGCGGGCTGCTGTGTGCCTGTGTGTGTGTGTGTGTGTGTGGGGGGTGCTTGTCGGATCAGCTTGTTCCAGGAACAGAGCCAGGGTGTCAGCACAGCACAGGTGTGTCGAGTGTGGCTGGTGTTTTTCAGGGACACCTCTGACACACACTCAGGGCACCAACACGACAACTGGGCTCCATTCTTCCCAAGGTGAATATAATATAATATATGCCATTTAGCAGACGCTTTTATCCAAAGCGACTTACAGTAGTAAGTGCATACATTTTTCAGTATATGTGGCCCCAGTGGGGATTGAACCCACAACCTAAGCATTGCTAACGCTGTGCTCTACCAACTGAGCCACAGAGAACCACTTAAACAGTTCAACCTAAACAGCCCAGAATCCACATACAATGTGTGTGTGTATGTGTGTGTGTATATACTCACTCTGCTGTGCTGAAGGCCACCTCAAAGTTGTGCCTGCGGTTGCTGGGGCTGAGGGACGAGTAGTCGAAGGCCTGGGGGAAGAAGTTGTGCACCAGGGCACAGAATGCCATGCCATCACTCCAGCTGGAGGAGAAGTTCTGGATGTCCACATTCTGGAAGGAAACGAGAGACAAATGGAGGGAGAGAGAGGGGGAGAGAGAAAGACAGGGGGTGGAGAGAAAGAGGGAGGGATAGATTTTCATTTTTTAATGAATTTTTCTTCTTACAGAAAATGTATGATTAATTTATTTGCTTTTGTTTATTGCTTTGGCATCAGTGTTTCACCTTGAACAGTCATGTCAAAACAAGCATATTTTAATTTGTACTTGAGTGAGGGAGTGAGAGCGTCAGAACGCAGGCCTAACGCAGCGTGACAGCAGAACTCTCACACGGCAGAGCTCATTCAGAAGCAGCTCAGGTAAAGCACGCCTGCCCTGCAGAATGCCGGAGTGAATGACCTTCTCTGGTCAGGGACAGGAAACGCCGGAATCATTTATACACCACCGGCGCTGAGGCCGTGACCTGTGGCCACTGGTTTATATCAGCCTTTCATCTGTGAGATCAGAGTCATCAAAGCGGTCTCCGTCAATGGTCCCGCTGTCAGGCAGCTGTACCCTGCACAGAGGGCCACTGAGCCACCGCGTCTGACCCACGCTCACCTCGTACGAGCGGGTCTTGGCCCGGCACCAGTCCAGCAGCATCTGCTTGATGGAGTTGGCGTTGGGGACGCCGAAGCTGCTGGAGCGCTGGACCTTACTGACCCGAGCCACCGCCGCGTTCACTGGGCTGGGGGGAGAGAGGGCCATTTAACCACAGAAACTCTCTTACACACTCTTACACTCTTACACTCTTACACTCTTACACTCTTACACTCTTACACTCTTACACTCTTACGCTCTTGAAATATGAGAATAGTCCCACACATAGGCACCCCCCCACACACACCATTGATTTAGTCTCTATTCAATTTAAAATGTGATGAATTGGTTTGATATGACCCGGGTGTCTAAGGAACACTCCCCCTTTCCTTCTCTCTCCTCCCTCCCGCTCTTCTCCCTCTCCTCCCTCCTCCCCAGTCTCTCACCCCCGCTCTCCTTCTCCAGTTTCTCGATCATGGCCTTGCGGGACTGCATGGCCGAGGTCTTGGGCAGCGTCTGCGCCCTCATCAGCTCCTTCCTCCTCTCGGCCTGCTTGCGCTCCAGCGCTGCCAGCCCCCCTCCACCACCACCGCGCGAAGAGGAGTCATCCTCCCGGTCAAACACACTGAGACAGAGAGAGAGAGAGAGGGAGGGAGGGGGAGAGAGGGAGGGAGGGAGAGTAGATTGAGAGAGAGAGAGAGAGGGAGGGAGGGTAGAGAAAGGGAAAGCAGAGAGAGAGAGAGAGAGAGGGAGGGAGGGGGAGAGGGAAAGAAAGAGAAAAGGGGAGAGAAGGACAAGGGTAAGAGAGAGAGAGAGAGAAAGAAAGAGAGAAAGAAAGAGAGCACATTATCATTCAAACCCACTTCATGGTGCCCAGGGCAGACCCTGGATTTCCCAGACATGTATTTGTGAGCGGCAGCCAGTGGCGTTCCCACTCTCATCCATCACAGCTGAGCTCTAAGAGGATCCTCTCACCTGCCCACTTTTTTAGAGCTGGAGCTGGAGCTGGAAGAGGAGGAGAAGCTGTAGGACTTGGTCTGAACGGTTCCCTCTGCAGGGGGAGAGGGAGGGAGGGAGAGAACTTAGATCAGACTGCCCTGAAAGAGACAGAGGCACGCAGAGCACACTGACGTGGGTTACACAGGCACTGAGAGGGAAGAGAGACCGATACTCACTGTCAGATTTCTGCACATAGCTGGCCTCCATGATGGTGCTGCGGGAGGAACGGCTGCCATCGTCTGCGCAGGGACAGAGCAGAGCAGAGCATGAGGGAGAGTGTGTGTGTGTGTGTGTGTGAGTGAGTGAGTGTGCGTGCGAGTGTGTGTGAGTGTGAGTGTGTGTGAGTGTGAGTGTGTGTGAGTGAGTGTGTGTGTGTGTGTGTGTGTGTGTGTGAGTGTGAGTGTGTGAGTGTGAGTGTGTGCGTATGAGTGCATGTCTGTCTGTCTGTCTGTCTGTCTGTCTGTCTGTCTGTCTGTCTGTCTGTCTGTGTGCGTAAGTGTGTGTATGTGTGTGCGCACATGCGTGTGTGTGTGTGTTGGTGGGAGTTTACTCCTCCCCAAGCCCTGAGCACATTTAAATCTGACAAACTACTGCATGCTTTCCACATGAAGTACTGAGAGCATACGCAGTACACAGCATGCATGAGAGCACCCTGTACCCTGACTGTATACGGTTGTGTTAAGACCTGTACGACGATGCCTCATTCAACTGCACTGAGCAGCTATACTGGTCCTGGAGAGCCACAGGGTTTTAGTTTTAACCGTAAAAGCAGCCACCAACGTAGACCCAAGACACCAGGCGAAGAGAGTCAACTGTGCAATGAAATGCTGCAATTAATCAATTCAGAGCTGAGTAGCAACAAAACCATCATGCTCTCCAGGACCAGGGTACACAGTGACTCATGTAACTGAGTAGTGACTGTATACGGCAGCATTCTGATAGTGTATATTGGGCTATTAACAGTATGACTGTACACTGGTAGTGTACATTGGCTGAATTAGCTGGATGTGACTATACTGAATGCACTTTGTACATGACATAATTGAAAGCATTTATGGCACTGGGTGAGTATGACTATGAACCAGAACAGCTGTGTAAGGCTGGTGCTTTAGTGGAGCCGGACTGCGGTGGAGTTACCAGACTGGGCGAAGCGGTCTGTCTTGGAGAGCTGGCTGAGGGTGGAGCCGTCGGCCGACTTCTCCGTCTTCTGAGTCACCACCTCCATGGCGCCCCCTGCTGGCCGGCCCTTGGGAGCGCGCGCCTCCCTCTGCTGCCGCAGGTCCTGCAGGCGTGTCTCTCTCTCCCGCTCCCTCTGGTCTGAGAGAGAAACAGAGAGAGATGGAGAGAGAGAGAGAGAGAGAGAGAGAGAGAGAGAGAGAGAGAGAGAGAGAGAGAGAGAGAGAGAGAGAGGGAGAGAGGAGAGAGAGAGAGAGAGAGAGAGAGAGAGAGAGACAGAGAGAAAGAGAAAGATAGAGAGAGACAGAGAAAAAGATCCAAAGAGAAAGAGGGGGAAAACTGTGGTTGGTTGGTTGTTTTTGGAGCATGGGGTGGGGGGGAAGGATCACGCCATTAATGAGCCGATAGTCCGATATCAGCCACAAGGTTGCGTGTGGCCTGCACAGTCAGCGGTCTTCGTTACCACGCCAAAGAGAGAACTTAGAATTACGTTCTCCTCCTACTTTTCACTGGAGGGAGGAAAGAAAAGGAAGCAGAGAAAAACTGGGTTCTGGGAACCTTTGGGGAGTTTGTTTAAAAAAAAAAAATCTAAGTTCTAAGTAAACATGCTAACCCCTTTTGGTGAGAAGCACACCACACCAAACACTCAGTGAGCAGTGCACACCCCCTCGCCCACCCCACTCCGTGCAAACACACAACTGCACACAGCTCCACTGCTGCAAAAACACTGGCGCAGACGGCAAACATCCACACATATATTTACATCTGCACCGCATTCCTCTGGCTTTCCTGGACTGAAATGTCTCTTTACTTTCGCAAGACGACATGTTACAGACAGCGCTAAACTGTCGAATATCTTCTTCACTATTTATTTGTTTCACCTTATCTGGCTCCCGGGTTGCTGGTGTTAAGGCAACACCGGAGAGAGCAGGAATGTGCCCACACAGGAGGAGCGCAGTGCAACCTGTGTGCTCTCCCTGGCACGCTCCCGCAGGACATATGCAAGACAGACAGACAGACACACACACACACACACACACGCGCAGGACTCAGCCATCACGCACACGTACACACAGAGACAAACACACATGACATCACCGTGTTCGCATCCTCCTCCTCCACCACTGCAGTGTCTCACTGCCACTGGCTTCCTGATCATCATCACCAGCCTCTCGCCTCCTATTCCACCAATCAGCACCGTGATGTGCAAATGTATTGGCTTCATGATAATGGCGCCAGTGAGACACCGCAAAGTGCATGATATCAGGAATATAGGCACACGTGAGACTGCTCATCAAAGCCAGACACACACATGCGTGCACACACACACACACACACACACACACACACACACACACACACACACGCGTGCACACACGCGCGTGCACACACACACACGCGTGCACACACACACACACACGCGTGCACGCACACACACACAACACACAGGTGTGCACATGCACACATACCTATCTCCTCCTGTTTGAATCCCAGCAGAGCCTCTGAGAGCGGAGAGGAGGGAGAGAAGGAAAGGGGGAGTGAGAAAGAGGTAGAGAAAGGCTGAGGGCAGCGGAACACTGTGTGACACGTACAGGGGGAACAGGGGAGATGGCACTGAAGACTAGAGATAAGAGATAAGGGCCCGGCCAGCGGGTTCACTGACAAGAGCTGATATGATGAAAGAGAGACAGCCCTCTGTAAGACAAGAGGAGAGATATCGGAAAACAAGACGTGGAACGTGAAAGGGAAAGAGAAAGAAGGAGAGAAGGACAGGGAGACGGAAGGAAAGCGTCAGTCCTTCCCACAGGTGGGAGCATTCACCTCGCTTTCTCTTGCGCAGTTCCCTCATGGCCGCCCGGATCATCTTCCTCTCCTCAAAGTCTTTCGACTCGTCCAGCTGTGGGGAAGAAAACCGACATGAACAAACAACCGGAGACAGTCTACACAGAAACGCGCAAAACACACACACACAACACCCCTACACACGCACGCACTCACACACACACACACACACACACACACACACTAAACACACACAAACACTACACACACACACACACACACACACACACATGTGAAACACCACTAAACACACACACACACACAAAACAACCTTAAACACACACAACATCTAGAACAGGCGTCTCAGACTCCAGTTCTGTTTTTTTGTGGTTTCCTTTCAAATCAGCAGCCAGTGTAGAACTGGGGAACAAGGTGCGTGACCTCTTTAGCCAATCAGTGACTTCAATTAAACACTTCAGCGCTGAAACACACCGACACCCAGCAGGCCCTGCGGCCCTCCAGGACAGGAGTCCCAGATCCCTGATGCAGGAGCACCTAGAGTGCAGTGGAAAAATGGAATGGAAAGACACTGTGCGCAGCACACAAGCAGCGGAGATGAGCCACAAACGATGGTGCAGTGTCTGGTCTCCCTCCAGTCTGACACAAAGTAAACACCAGCACTCAGGCATGGAAAAACGGAGAAATTCACTGAAACAGAGAGAGGCCAGGCCCCATTCACATTCCACAGGCTCTGCACCAGTGACGGGAGAACGTGGTATCGTCACACCAAAAATGGGTGGAGCTACAATTCACTGTCAATCGCTGACTCGTTTCAACCAATCAAAAGCTTTTGCTCCTCAGAACAAAACACAGTGATTGGTTAAAATCAGTGAGTTACTGGTAGCGTATGGTAGCTCCACCCATTTTTGGTGTCACGATAGCTCATTGACCAATCACCAGTCTGTACGCAGTTGTGTTGGGGGTTGGGGGTCGTACCATCTTGTCCAGGGCCTCCTCATCCTCGATGGCGGCCAGCTGCTCGGCGGTCAGTTTGCCGCTGCTCTCCAGCGCTTTGGCGCGCGCCTCGGAGGAGCCGTTGGGCATGGCGGGAGCCTCGCTGGCGGCCAGGACCGAGGGCTCCACCGCCGCCACGGGCTCCGTCTCCATCTGAGGGAGAGGGAGAGGGAGAGAGAGAGAGAGGGGGAGAGAGAGGGAGGGAGAGGGAGAGAGGGAGAGAGGAGAGAGGTGAGAGTGGGAGAGAGGGGGGAGAGGGGAGAGAGGGGGAGAGAGGGGGAGAGAGAGGGGGAGAGGGAGAGAGAGAGAGAGAGAGAGACAAAGGAAAAGAGCATCATGTTAGCCCACGTGCCCCCAAACTGTCACTGCAGGGATGGCTAGCGAAGCGAAAGCGCATTAAAGGCAAACGTGGCCCAGCCTGCAGCCGACGGGAACAAGGTCACGTACACAGTCAACGTGACCTTTGACCTGCCTCAGTTGTAGAATAAACACGACGGGCGTTACGCAACGCGCCCTTACGCAACGCGGCGTGGCTGGGGGGCCCGCGCGTTAAGCGCCAACGCCGTTCCCGGCCGGGTTGGGTTACAGGGCTGGAGAGAGAGAGGGAGAGGAGCGACGCGCACGCGGGCCAGGGCAGCACAGCTGTGTTTACACAAAAGACACTGAAGCCCGCTGACATTTAAGAAGGAATGAGAGCTGGATGGCTCCAGGAATGACCGGATCCCACACTCGTTCAGTCTGTCTGTCCTTCCTTCCTTCCTCATCTGTCTCTCTCTCCCTCCCTCCCTCGCCAGCGAGGAGGAGAGAGCAAACCGCTGGGACTCTGCTGGGAAACGGCGAGGAGGACACGGCGGTAAAGTAACTGTGATGTATCCCGCCGCTCTCGGGAGACCGCGACTCTCGCCACTGTAAACGGGAGAGAGCACTGGAGGGGTCAGCGGCTGATGGGACGCTGCTGTTCCACTCCGTCCGCACAGAGAGGGGAGGGGGGGCAGCTTTGTTTGCTGTCTTTGACGAGAAGAAAGTCGAAGACGACAAATGGAAATAAACAATGTTTTATTACAATTAACATTTTCCTTCCCCCCGGTTTACGAGCGAGGGCGGGCCTCTCAGCAGAACGGGGTTTTATTTGAGAGAGGCCGTAAAGGCTATAGATAACCGCTCTTAACGTCTGCTTATACCCGCCGCATGTCGCCGCTATCTTTAGGGACGCTTGGCCTGCCACTGGATTTATTGCTTTTGTCGTAAATGGGTCCAGACCCAGATTTAGCGCAGACAGTCACTGACCTCCCCCAGGCTACCCTCAGCTGGGTCTGGTTCTGGTTCTGTGTGCGTGGGCCATGCAGGCCCGCTCTCACGCTCAGAGCGTGGCGGCAACCCGGGGCCGGGCCCTGCCCAACTGCACCGGAAAGGTTCCGGCGCACGCCTGAGCGATAAGTCACCGTTCGGCCGGGACGCTGCGCAGAGGGGGCGAGAGCGCTGGGGGGGGGCTGGGGCAGGCTCACGAGCCCCGCTCCTAAACCTGGGTCAAAAGCACAGAACCCCTCTGGAGCTCTCTCAAAGGGGTGGGGTGGCTGATAGTTTGAGTCTGCGTGTGCGTGTGCGCGTGTGTGTGTGCGTGCGCGGGAGAAGGTACGGGTGAGGGGAGTATGTGCGCTCGTCTGGCCCGCTGGCCTTCATCGATGCGGGCGTGTCCATCGCAGGCCCCACAACAGGCTCCCGTGAATTATGTAAGCAGGGCGTTGAGCCTTTGGGCTGGTGAGACTCGACTAAACCGCCACGACTCCAGGTCATTCAAGTGTGAACCTCCCCCCCGCCTGCCTTGCCCAAAGCCTGAACTGCCCCCCCCCGCCGCCCTGCCCCGCCCTGCCCTGCCCCAGCTACAACGCAGATGGTTAGAAGAGAAGTGACACGGAGTGGGCACCTGACCAAAATAAACACCCCTTCCGCCCCCCACCAAACCGGGATGAGTGATGGATGAGAACAACTGCTGTGGAATCTCATAATTCCAGTGTCCATAGTTCCAGCTGTCGAGCGCAGTGCATGGCCCAGGCGCACTAATGAGTATGTGGAGGTACCACCACAGGAGCAGCAGCGTGAGTATCTCTGACTCGACCACGTCTGAGCCCCAGAGCACTGATAGGCAGGGGCTTGAGCCGTGACCGTGGAGCGGGAAGGCCACCTACCAGGGGGGGTGGATTAACATCGCAATGTTCACTCGACGTCGATCAACACAAGCCCCGTACAATGCGATACGTTCAGGAAAACAGAGCCTGGACTGTAAATCAAAGTCAAACGGAGAGACGTTATCGAGCCCAGAAAGGGTTTACAAGCATCATTCCTGCTCTACTCTCGCCTACACGAACCCAAATTCAGGAAGACTTCAGCCCAGTAGGATGGTTCAGACTCAGCAGTGGTATTCACTCTTACTCTTGGATTATCGCAGGTTGGCTGGTTTCAGGTTTCACCTTAAAATCAGCAACCGGTTCAGACCCAAAAAACCAGCTGACATAATAAACCGCTTTAATTGATCTTGAACTAAAGTGCTGAGTAAGAATGGAAACCGGCGCCCCCTGCAGTTCTCCAACGGTATAGCACCGCTCGTCACTTGTGACGCAAATCCCCCGGGAGTGGAACATTCAGTGGGCCCCGTTTCCCCGTTTCCTTTTCTCCTGCTTAATTAGTCCTTTATCCAGCCCCGCGGAGCTCCCTGGCACCGCTCTCAAAGGCCGAGCCGCATCACTGAGCCGCAGCAACAACCAGATCAAGGTCAAAGGTCAAAGGTCAAATGTCAAAGCCCATCTCCCCTCGGCTCCACTCTCCTCTCCGCTCTCCCCATCACACCTCGCCGATATCGCGGCATTCAATTAATCGCGGTCATGACGATCTCCTCCCGGACTGGGAGTCCATGCCTGCCATTTTGGAGTGACCATGTCCTTTCTAGAGATTTTGAGATGTTACCAGCTGTATATTTTCCCGATTGCAGTGTGCGGAGATCATTTTTACGAGCCACAACTCGGGGACATTTCGAGAAGGCAAGTTAAGTGAAACCAGGCGAAATCAAAAAAAATCCAAAATGGGTCAATGTGACCTTCACGAGTCATCCTGCTGAACTGAACCCCACACCTGGCAGGCCTATTTCGGGACGGTTATTTTGCTTCTGGCAGAGGGAGCAGATAGGAGGGCTGGAGGACACAGCTCTGAGGACAGTGTGTGTGTGTGTTTGCGTGTCTGCATGTGTGTGTGTGTGTGTGTGTGGTGGAAGGTTAGAAGCCAAGCAGGCGGCTTCTTCTCCCAGCAGGTATGGATCCCCTTTCACGCTGCCCAGATCAAGCTCCACACACCAGCAGCTTCACCACAACGCTGCAGAAATCCCCACAAATGGGATTAAGGGATCGAGACACCTCAGGGACACGCACACGCCACAGGGGTCGGTACGAAGGAGGGAGAAGGGACAAGGTCAGGGTTTGGGTATGGGAACGAGAGAGAGGAGATGAGGGGGATTATGGGGGAGAAAGATCTGATGAGACAGGGTTGAGGAACCACTCAGGACTTCACAATTCTACTTGACGGTCTCATCAAGATCAGGCTGAAGTGAATGAATCGCAAATCACACTTCCTGTCTGCAGTTTGGTTAATAAGAAGTATAGTACCTACTTTGCTGGAGTATCTTACTTGTACCACAAATAAGTGCAAAAATAGTGAAAATGAATTACACATGGCTCATCATTCTTCACAACTGACCATAAAAAACCCACTAGTTATGAAACACACACCCCCAGTTAAAAAATATGTAGCATTCCTTCTCATCACAAGACATAAAAACACAGCTTCTAGTATAGTATGTCAGAACAGCAAAGGGTCTAGCATAGAGAAACCAGTAGGACTGTCACACTGTCATCCGCGACGGCGACCAAAACAAACACAGCCTGCGTACACGCGCATACAAACATCCAACTCTGCACGACGCCGCACAAACTGAAGGAATTCCACTCAACACTCCTGACGTGTTAGGGATTTATCACTCACTAAAGCCAAGGAAGGCTCTAGAAAAATAAAGGGGTAAACAGTGGTGGGTAACCGAAGGTCAGAGGGGTGATGGGTAAGACTACAGCGAGGGGAAACCGTGGGAAAGACTAGACATTATGGGGTTAGATCCAAAACAGACCGGAGGAAGAAGAAACAGAAAGCGATGATGATGACGATGACAAAGGGTGAACAGGGAGACGTCCGGAGAGAGAGACGTACCATGCTGTTGCTACGCGACAAGGCCCCCGTCAGCGAGGGGGTGGAGGAGGAGCGGCGGGTGGCGAAGGTGGGGGCGTGGGGGACGGGGACGGGGGCGGGGACGCTGGCCGGCGGCTCGGGGACGCCCAGCGCCTGGCAGAGCGCCTCCACCTGGCGGGCCAGCCTCTCCTGCTGCAGGCGGAGGCGCAGGTTCTCCTCCTGCAGCTCCTCGACGGCGGCGGCCAGCGGGGCCACGCGCGCCCCCGCCTCCTCCAGCCGGGCGTCCACGCGCTTCCCGAACGCCTGCAGGTCGCTGTGGACCTCGCCCACCGCGCAGCGCAGGGTCAGCTCCATCGCGCGCAGCCCGCCGCTGACCTCCTGCGGTCCCTCCGCCTCTCCCTCCTCCTCTCCCTCTCCCTCTCTCTCCTCCCTCCTCCTCCTCCTCCTCCTCTTCATCCACCTCCTGCGCCAGCAGGTCTCCGATCACCGCCTCCAGGCCCGACTCCGCGCAGCCGCTGTCGGGGGTTCCCAGCGCTGCGGGGGCCTCGGAGGCGGGCAGGAAGTCCAGGTTGACGCCTGGCATGGCGGTCGCTTCGCGTACGCACTCCAACACTGAACCCCGGTCGAGCGGACACCAGCGAACGAGCGGCTAGGCGAGCTCCAGACGAGGGGCGTTCTCTCTCCTCTCCTCTACTCTCTCACTTCCCTCCGCTTTCCCTGCCCTCCCCTCCCGGTCAGAGCTGGACGTCGAAACGGGCGATCTGCGGTCTGCAGGCGGTGGTCCGGTTAACGCGGCAGTGGCGGCTCCCTTCAGCTCACTCCAGAGACGTCCGGAACGAGATTCTTTATACCCGCGTAAAGCCTCCCCACTTCAGCTGCCCTGTCACACCAGCCAATTACGGCGCTCTGAATCTGGTTTCCAGGGCAGCGACGAGGCCCCGCCCACAGCAATCAGGTGCCACCCACAATCATGCCTATTAATCAGGAGCTATTATTCCACAGAGCGCGGCTGGCGAACTGACAGGGGCCAAAGGGTTTGGTGGCAACAATTCAATGCCCCCAATTCCCACCCCCAGCCTTATATTTAGAGCCCTTGTCCTTCACACCTCGATTGGCAGCCGACCGGCAGCAGAGGGGGCCCTGAAAGCCCCCGATATTTTATTGTTCTTATCACACAGCAGCTTATGAAGCCTAACAAAGTCTGCTGGAAGGAGGGGGGGCTTAGGGCAGTGTGTATAGGACAACATTGAGGGCAGGGTGTATTATGGGACGGGAGAGAGCCATCCTCGCGTCCGCACTGGGAGCATTATGTGGGGAGTCAGAACCCTGTTCCTCCAGCGGAGGAGGGGCTTCCGCGCAGATTCCTGGAAAGAGGGGAGCTGGACCGTGTTCCTGCCATGCCAGCGGAGTGACAGATCAACCTCCGACACTCGCTGACAGGATAGCACTTTGATCGCCTCAGCTGGTGTCTGAATTATGTGGTGCGTGTGGGTGTGTGTGAGCGTGTGTATATTTGTGTGCATTTACAAGTGTTCATGTTTCAAGCGTTTTGTGTGTGTGTGTGTGATATTGCATGCCTGTGTATGTGTGTGAGGATGCATGTGTGCATGTGTGTGAGAGACAGTGTATGTGTGTGAGGATGTGTGTGTGTGTGTGTGTGTGTGTGTGTGTGCACGTGTGTGTGTGTGTGTGTGTGCGTGCGTGCGTGTGTGCGTGTGTGCATGTGTGTGAGAGAGAGTTTAGTATTCTCTGGCCCTGTGAGAGGCTAGGGGAGGGAAGGTGCGAGCAGAGGGCTGTGTGTCAGTCAGCTGGTGAGAGGAAGCCAGGGCCTCCCTGGGGCTCAGGCCACTGGGCAGGAGATTTCCTGAGACTGAGGGACAAACTGGGGCAGCACAGCCCACAGAGCAGACAGAGAGGATCGCAGAGAGGGGGAAAGTGGGTCATGGACAAGCACAGAAAGAGGACAGAGAAGTGTCAGATAAGGGTGGTCACGCTGCACTGGTGAGGGTGACTGTGTGTGTGAGGGGGTTTGACAGAGAGTATGTGCATTTGTCTGCATGCATGTGTGCGTGTGTGTGTCTGTATGTGTGTGTGTGTGTGTATGAGAGAGCGAAAGAGAGAGGAACTATGTATGAGAGAGTGTGTGTGTGTGTGTGTGTGTGTGTGTGTGATTGTTGAATGTGTGCTTGCTGTGGGTGTTTGTCTCCATGTGTGTCTGTGTGTGTGCGCGCATGTCATGTCATGATGAGCCAAGATGGGCCAAACGGCCCGTTCTCATCATTATGTATTCTTATGTGTGTGTATGTGTGTGTGAGAGAGAGAAAGAGAGAGGAACTATGTACGAGAGAGTGTGTGTGTGTGTGTGTGTGTGTGTGTGAGATTGGTGAGTGTGTGCCTGCTGTGGGTGTGTTTGTCTCCATGCCTATCTGTGTGTGCGCGTGTGTGAGAGCTTAATCATATTTGACACATCTAACCCCCTGGCAGATTCCGGCGAGTTACTTCCAAGAGTATCTGAAAATAACAGCAGCAGCGCTGCGCAGAACTCATAACAAACGAGTCCTGCTGGAGCCCTGCCAGCCCATAGGCCGGCAGAGAGAGGCCGACGTCTCAGCGCAGCGAATGACAAACGCGCTCCGCGGCCTACCTTCTAATCTCCACCACTTCATTGATGATCTCGATTACGGTCGGCGAAAAGTGCTTCTAAAAGAAGCCCAGCGTGGCCGTGGAATGCGTGGGAGCGTCCCTGGCGAGTGTTGGACGAACGAGCGAACATCAGCGAACATTCAGAGAAACGCACTTTCCGTTCCCCGCAAAAGTGTGTCAACGTGACCAGTGAGAAAGTGCGACAGCCTGTTACTGCGCAGCAAACAAAAAACTAAAAAAAAAAAAACTAAACTGGCAGTTTAGTTATAATTCATTTTAATAAATGTAGTACACGTTCCTGACTTTAAAAAAATAACCTGCGGGTTTGTCCCACGGTGAACATGGCTCTCCTCCTCGTTCTGCTGCAGTCTTGCTGCCAGCGTCTCTCCAGTGTCCAGGACTGAGCTGAGAGAGATGTCTCCCCTGACACTGGACAGACGGAGCATGCCGTCTGTCATCGCAGAAAGGCAGCGGTCACCAGCAGGCAGGTATGACTGACAGCACAGTGACCACGCAACAGGGCGACTGGGTGAAGCCTCTTTCAGCACCTAGAGCTGTTATTTATTCCCGTGAGAGGGTGGGGGCTCAAACGGGTGCCTCGGTGATCCCCTTAACCCGCACGCGCGTCGATAGACAGACAGACAGACAGACAGACAGACAGAGACCACCAAGATAGTCTCTGTATCTCTCTGTATTTTTATCTGTTTGCTTCTCTCTTTTTCTCTCTCACTCTCCCAAGTTTTTTCTCTTTCTCTTGGCCTCTCCATTTCCATTTCCTTCTCAGTCTCTCTCTCTCTCTCTCTCTCTCTCTTCACGGGGGAGCACACCTCAGGGGAAATTCCTCTAGCTCATATGCAATTCAATTAAGTTTATTGGGATAGCTGAACAACCCTCTGAAGCCGGTTGCGTATTGTTACAGTAACGTTATAGGTCTTAGCTGGGTCACTCTGCCACTGGTTCTCACAGAGCGAATGTGAGCCGTGGGACACACACACACGCGCTGCCTACACTGGAGCGGTTCACTCTCGTAAGAGCAGGTTCTCACTCACTCCCCCCCTCTTTCTCTCGCTCTCTTTCTCTCTTCATTCTCTCTCTCATGGATTAACAAATGGTCTGAACTTGTGCACACACACATGCTGAAAGAATATACAAAGACATGAACACACAAAGGCAGGCATGCGCGCACACGCATACACACACACACACGCACACACGCACACAGAATTTGTGCTCTTAGGTTCGATGCATATATACAGCATTCAGCCATACAAGTTTGCGCATTATTTGAACTGCACCATAATTGCGGTTTATTCCATTGACTGTATTTGGTCGCGCAGTGTCTTCCTCGTGTCAATAGCGCTTATTTGAATCTGAATCGCAGGAATAGGAGCTCTTGACAACAGGAGTGTCCTTTGGGCTTGTGATCGCGGCTCAGAACAGACCACCAGAGAGAAGACAGAGCACACGGGTGAACGGCCGCTCTTCAGAACCATGAACCAACATCACCCACCAGGCATCGAGAGAGAGAGAGAGAGATGGAGAGAGAGAGAGAGAGAGAGAGAGAGAGAGAGAGAGAGAGAGAGAGAGAGAGAGAGAGAGAGAGAGAGAGAGAGAGAGAGAGAGAGAGAGAGAGAGAGAGAGAGAGAGAGAGAGAGAGAGAGAGAGAGAGCACACTCATGAGAAAGGAGGCTAGTGGCTACATATGTAATGATTCTCAATGTAGGACAATATAGACAATTTAACACTAACAAAATGTCTATATTGTCCTACTCTGAGTTAAAATTGGTCTTTTGAAAATATATTTTTTAACACCGTCAGAGTTTTAACACCACATGTAATATGCCTTCCCTGTTAGGGGAAGCACCGTACATTTGGTACGCTATGCACACAATTCATTAGCTTGCCTACAGTTACCAACACAGTTACGTGGACCAACTATATGGTGGACTTCCAGAAGTGCCGCTGACAAACATAACATCCATTACAACACCACGTAAGCCATACAATTTAACTTTCAAATGTATGAACAAACAGGCATTAATAAACAACAAAGTTCCTGGTTGATTATGCAAATTAGATGCAGTGGTACTCTCTACCTTTCCCCTTCTTGCAGCCAATGGCTGTTAACAAGCGGAGGGTGTGGCTACATTATGGTGCTTTGAGGACACTACAATTCTGACACCCACTTACAACACCTAAACCCAGTCCAGTGCAATGCAACTCATAGGGCTAAATCAAGACGAATGACAAGCCCTATTTTCAACATGTTATAAATCCAACACTCACGATTGTGTAAACTGAGACTGCCAGCCTAAAGCTAACCGAGCGTGCCAAGGCTATCGGTGAAGTTCATAAACGCGTCCGCCAAGAGGGCGTGATCATATAGTCAGAACAAAACAATGCATCACAGATCGGAGCCCCATGCCCTCCCCCCCCCCTGAGTGAAAGTGTTCGTTTGTCCGTATGTGGTCGAGTCAGAGTACTCAGGACGCATGCTTTCAGACGCCACTCAATGATAAAGTGGAGCTGGCGCAATCTCATTAGCGGGGCTATTTTCACCTTCCCCTAATGACCTTAATGAGCGGAGCTCTCAGGGGGCTATACAGGGGCTCAGGGCAGACCCAAAGCCCTCCACCCTATCAGGGCCCGGGTATGGGCCCCGCCCCTCTGCCGTAGGCACGGCAACCACAGGGGATTCCGGAACATAACCGTATGCACCTCTCCCTGTAGTCCGGTTTTGTAACTTAGGGATGTAGCTGTTAAGTATTGCACTCTTGTCTACTTGTTTATGTATTGTATTAGGTTTAGGCATTATTTCGCCAATATTTTCCGCTCTGTTTGTTTTATTGCTGCCTTTGAATCGTGGCTACAGATTTACCTACAGGGTCCTAGCTTAACTATGTGGTTGCTCCGAGCACCTGGAACTGTACTTCCCGCTAAGGTGGCTTTCAGCTAAACTGTTCTTGACTACGGTTAACACTTTGTTGTACGTCGCTCTGGATAAGAGCGTCTGCCAAATGCCTGTAATGTAATGTAATGTAATGTAATGTATGGGCCCCGCCCCTCCGCCGTAGGCACAGCAACCACAGGGGATTCCGGAACATAGCCGTTACCGTAAGGAGTCCGCTCTGCCGAGGCCTTCACGGTGCGGCGGCTCTACTGGCTTACCCCACCGTCCGCCGATACGGCTGGGTCTAAAACGTGGGTTAACACCCCTGACAAGGGTACAACAGCGATGGGACAGGGAACTCAGGGCCACGGTACCCCCAGGCCCAGGGGCTCAGCGTCTTCCCTGCCCCCCATCTTAAACATATCAACAGCAGGGGGACAACCGAGAGCAAATACAAACAAAATGGAGTACTGCGAAAGTAACACTGGATACAAACACTAAACACTTTCATTTTTTTAACCGTGGAGGCCACAATCATTTTCACAACGAATCACATACCGAGATATGTTCATCTTGGTCATGATCGAGGTCTTTATCTCTTTTAGTTTTGCCATTTGATCAGTTCATACATTTGGTTGGGTCTGGTGGATCTGTTATAGGGTACATTACACATGCTGGTGGCTCTGTTGTAGGGCGCACTACACACTTTGGTGGGTCTATCATAGGGCACACTACACAGTTTGGTGGGTCTATCATAGGGCACACTACACACACTGGTGGGTCTATCATAGGGCACACTACACACTTTGGTGGGTCTATCATAGGGCACACTACACACACTGGTGGGTCTATCATAGGGCACACTACACACACACACCTGAAAACTCCTACCTTTGTGTCCTGGTGCTGCGTCAGCCTCTACACCAGCCCTTCTCTACCTGTGAGCCTGTACACCAGCCCTTCTCTACCTGTGAGCCTGTACACCAGCCCTTCTCTACCTGTGAGCCTGTACACCAGCCCTTCTCTACCTGTGAGCCTGTACACCAGCCCTTCTCTACCTGTGAGCCTGTACACCAGCCCTTCTCTACCTGTGAGTCTCTACACCAGCCCTTCTCTACCTGTGCACCACGGCACCAAAGGGGATCCAAGTGAAACTGACCGGTGCTCCTGGACCCCAGCCCATAATCCCCTCTCCCGTCATTCCTCCAATCAACCCCCCCGATCCCTTAACAAGATTACAGCACAGCCCCACATGGTAGAACCATTCAAGGAAATAAATCAGGGAAAATCAGAGGTCCCCTCAGGCAGACAGCATTAGCTTAGCCAGGGGGGGAATTTTGGATTCAAACCTTGCCATTAAATGTTTTATGACCGTTCCGAACTGTTAATCCGCTGCTCTGAAATCCCCCGAAATGTTTTACGACAGTTCCGAAATGTCAACAATTCGTTTCACAAAACCCCCACCGGCTGTTCACGTACGTGTTTTTCTCGAACCCGCCCTCGAAATGAACCCGACTACGCCACTGGTGTTTTGGAGGAGAGAAGCTGGTGGCATTGCACGCCATTGGGCCCGGTTGTCTGAATTGGGTTATTAATTCCACCCAATCACACAAACCAAGCGCTCTGCCAAACTCGGGTCACGCCGATAAAACTTGTTTTCCGGTTCTTAAAGTTTGATTGGTTTAGGAGGAGGATCTGGACCGTTCGCCCCACGCTCTGCGCTGGGAAAGCGCTTTTCAAACGACGCGACAACAGAGGGATTTCCTCCAGCTTCTTCAGCTGGCCCCCCGGGGGCGAGTGGAGACGGGAGAGGATGGGAGATGCTCTTCCTGGAGAAATCCCAGATGGAAACGATCTCCAGACGGAGAGGGGCCGTGAATATGGAGCGGACTGGAACGAAACAACGGAATATGGAGTGGAAAAAAAAAAGGGGGCGGGAATCGGACTGCTCCCTCAGAACGCACTCACCAGCCAATCAGCATCACCCTAATCTACTCCGCACTATTAACCGCTTCAAAGCGGTCTCCTTTCCACAGAACAGAGGGGCCACTGCTGAGGAGATGGGCACCATGGGGAGCGGTGTTTACCCCAGGGGAAACGGCATGTGACACCGCCCCCTCCCTCCCTCCCTCTCTCTCCCGCCCTCTCTCTTAGTGGATTACCCTACAAGGAGAGAGCTGGCCAGCTAGCCCCTGCTCTGCTGGATAAACAGCCCCCCCCGCTCTCTTGCTCAGGGCCTCTGACACACGCTAGGACCAGGGATACACCGTCACCACGGCAACACCTACCCACACACACTGTAAGTCCTGTAGAGGCAGTGTTGACCCTTCCTCCCCCTGTTCCAGAGAGCTGATTTATGAAAACTCTCTTATTACGCAATCCTGCGCTAGCCCCTGGAGACGCACCCTTTAACCGGACCTAAACGCCGGATATCACAGCATGCGCCCTCGAGCCCGGTCCACACGAGCCGGCAGAATCATTTCACTCACTGCCCGTTTGGGTCAGCACCCATTTCTCTGTCGGGGGCCCTGCTGGATGTGGCACACCTCGCCCATCGGACGGTCCCACGACAGTCCAACCTGACAGCGGCCTCTCTCAGAGACACTCTCTCTCACTCGCTTACAGGGAGCCTTCTGTACGGCCCAATGAAACACGCTTTATTCCTCTCAGTTTTACAGTTTTTTCCTCCTCTGCAAAAATGTCATAAAAATATTCTTTTGAAAAGAAAATACAACATTTGAGTTTAGGCCTTTCGGGAACTTAGACTTCAGATCAGCGATGAGATGTGAACAGTGAATGATGGCAAACACACTGAATTATTTCCGACCCGTTTTTGTGGCTTTTGTCTCTGACGTGTTGGTGAAACGGCATCGTTGAGTCGTCTGCCTCAGAGAGCGTGCGGAGTGGCCACGTGACACGGTGCCAGAACACTGTTGCTCATTTACAGAGTTCACGTTCAGGAACTGGCTGCGGACGACGATACTGGTCACCCTACATCCTGTTACGCTTAAAGATCTGCGAGTTATTAGAAATAAAATGTTTGCACATTTGCGACATCTGCCAATGCTTCTTCCAAGGTGGAACGAAGATAGAAAAGATTTTTAAAAGTATGAATGAAAGGAAACTTCGGCACACTTGGGGTTGATTGCAAATCTCTTTGAAGGTAGCATCGCATTCTCTAGTGGATGATACGAAATGTTGTGGTGAAACGTCTGCGTATACCCCCGTTAAAATATCAAGGTGACGTGTATTTATTTATTTTTAAAGATTTTTAAAGATAAGTGTGGTCAGCAGAACAAGAGGCCACAGGTGGAAATGAGTTAAAGGCAAATTCCGCACAGATATTAGGAAGTTTTTCTTTACACAGAGAGCTGTCAATGCCTGGAACAGCTTGCCAGGTCGGGTAGTAGAGGCAGAAACGCTCGGGCTATTCAAGTCCAGGCTAGATGTAGTACTAGATACTCTTTAGATTAGGACATGACGAGCCTAGATGGGCCGAACGGCCCGTTCTCTTCATTATGTATTCTTATGTTCTTATGTATAATTCCTTTTTAAAAACGTGGATTCGGTGATCCATCCTTACGGGCCCTACATCTGCATGATGTCACAGGGGCAGGAAGTAAACAGGGTAGTAGAAGGGCCTGTCACTCATTCGCCGTTGTCGTGCGGTAGTGAGCTCTCAGTCCCCGTCGTTAGTGTCGGCGGAGGGCGTACCTTGAAGGGCGAGCCGGACGAAAGGCTGGAGGAGGCGATCTTGAATGGCGTCGCTCTCAGGCCCAGGGTCAGCTCTACACACACACACACACACACACACACACACACACACACACACACACACACACACACACACACACACACACACACACACACACACACACACACACACACACACACACACACACACACACACACACACACACACACACACACACACACACACACACACACACACACACACACACGAGAGAGAGAGATAGAGAGAGAATGAGGGAGAGAGATTGAACAAGAGAGAGGGGAAGGGGAGGGGATAGAGAGAGAACGTACATGTGAGTTACCCATTAAAACACACAATTCTAATCAGCATTTCAAATTCTGTGGATTTAAGCATGGATTTATACTGATTATGTGTAAGGTCAGTACACATGAAATGAACAGGACATCTTATAAGGCTAGTTATATAAATAGACCATGTGTATATGAACCTGGTGGAGCCAATTACTGCACTGAATAAACCACCAGTGTCGTAAACAGTCGCATGTTTGAGGACTGAGTCACTGGGAAGAAGCTGCCACCTCTGAGGTAAACATGTTCACATCACCCTTCCCATGCGCTGCACTTATACACACACGCTCCGATCTCTTACACACACACACCTTTTCTATCGCTCACACACACACACACACACACACACACACACACACACACACACACAAGCACACACACAGAATTTGTGCTCTTACCCTACGGTCTAACAGCGGGCGATTCGGCAACTAGTTGCCGGAAATGCATTGATTCTCTATGAGAGTGAGCGACTTCCGGTGCCTGACCCATTGCCCGATTTGTGGGTGTTTCGGTGTCCCAGAAAAGTTGAAAATTCTGAACTTTCGGGCAATGTTGCCCGGTAAGAGGCAATCAAATTCATGTCTTGCTCTTTTTACCTTCCACGCGGAAACCAACACAACACCGAAATTTTGTTCCTAGTTCTGACACTTCAACATGAGTGAGGAGAAACTGTTAACAGCGGTCTGCAGTACCCATACTTTATTTAATCCTAAAAGCATAAATATTTATAGCTAGCTAAACTTATATGGCCTACATACATCTTATTTCATGTTTGTGTTGGTTAAAAGGCTATTTTTTATCGCATGGGTACGTTTGGAAAACGCACCGGAGAGAAATTGCGAGCTGTTTCCAGCGCAAGTATATGGCCGTAATTGCAAAAAGCCTTCTGAGTTTGAGTTTGCGGTTCATAATTGAAGGAAACAATACTGCTAGCCAACTAATATTTACAATAAAGATTCTCAAAATCTATGATGAACTATTCGTTTACCATGCCAAAAAATTGTAAGCACGTCGGAAGCATTTTTGAGGACGCCAGTCAAGCGTGGTGAACGCCCACTGGGCAATTTATTGCCTAGTATCGCCCGCTGTTAGACCGTAGGGTTAGGTTCGATGCGTATATACAGTATTCAGCCATACAAGCTTGCGCATTATTGTCTTTCTATCGCTCACACACACACACACATTGACACGCACACACACACGCATGTCCCTCACACACACAAACACACACACACTCACAGGCACTGATGCATGCACATGCACTCAATTACACTCAAGCTAAATGCTTAAAATGTAAATGTAAAATGTAAAATGTAATTACCCTTTCTCTCTCCCTCTCTCTCTCCCCACACACACAGGCACACACACAGCTCTGTGGTCCACAGGGTCCCCACACAGTCATTAAAAAGAAGTAGCTATTCCCACTGAGCACACAGGCCCCAGTGCCCAAGCTGTAGCTCTGCCAATCACAGTCGAGCCCAATCAAAGGTACAGCCACTCAGGAAGCTCCCTGCCAAGCCAAAACTCACTAAACAGGCCCAGGACAGGAAGGGCTGGCTCCGCGCTGCAGGAAGCCTGAGGGCGCAGGATTGAGAGGATTGAGAGCCCGTCTGAGCAGCGGCGTGTTCGGACCGGAGCCGCATGCAGCACGCTGAAGCAAAATGTGTGGGCTGGAGATGGCGCCAGGTGGTCCTTTGGACACATCCCTGCAGCAGCCGAGCTAGGAGCCAAGTTAAAGTCCAGTACTGTGAGAGTCAAACCCTGGACGCGGGCCACGGGGGCATGGCTGGGCCAGCTGCTCTGGGACAGGGCTCGAGGAAACATTGATTTCATACTTTTTTTTTCTTTTATTGCACCCGTAATAATTTGGAACGGCCAATTTACGTGCATTCGTGCTCGTCACTCCAACCTCCCTGGTGGGGGGGTAAAGGCCAATTATGCACCGTCCTGTGTAATTCCTGAGGGTCGGTGAGCACACGTTACAGTGGTTATAGTTGTTATAGTGTTATGGCGCCTTTCTGGGAATGTGTGAGGCTCTGAGCACTATTCCTGTCACTCTGATGACATTTAGAGAGGTGCACAATGGGCTTTTTCATCCCTTAAGTACAGCGCACTTTACTTGGGCTTTCAATTATCCCCTTTTGAAAACACCGCTCGTCTTGTACTGCGTCGGCTTGCCGCGGCTTGTCAGTCGCAACAACGCTGAGCGTCCGTCTAATGAGGCGAACGTGATTTACCCTTAACTGCTCCTCCAACGGTTACGCAACGGACTTTGCCTCCGCGGCTCAGCTCCTGCGGGGGCTTCGTGACACTGGACCTAACTGGGCCGTTCAACCGGTCGCCTCAACCCCTGAAACTGGTTTTGACGCGGGGGCCGGCGTCAAATATGCATCCGCCCGCATTCTGAGCTGAAATCAGAGGGGTCCGATGGGAGAAACGTCGAAAGACACGCTGCCAGGAAGGACTTGTGGGTCTGTGTGTATGAGGATGGCACACACACACACACACACACACACACACACAAACACACACAAACACAAACACACACACACACACACACACACACAGAGACACAATCCATTGTGGCCAAGCGCGCTGCCACTATTGTGGGTGGAATGCAGTGTTTCTGTCCTTGCCGTGCGAGAGAAGTAATCCATTGTGCCACGAGTCTCGCCCCTCCCACCCAGTCTGTCTGCTGTCACGCTCCGCTCTGTTCCCCCTGCGGCCAGCACGCACACCCACACCCTCTGGTGCGCACAGTGGGGCCGCTGTGCCAGTCCTAATGAAGTCCGCCGGCCGGTCCCACACACCCCGCCCTTCCTGACCCCGTGTGGCCCCCCCGGGGACCTGCCCACCCACCACACTACTGTTTACAGCAGCCACTTGAAGGTGACATTAACATACTGGGGTGGAGCGGTACCAGACGACAAATATTTACACGCCCTCGGCAAACAAGCGGAATGTACTAACCGGAATTGTGAAACGATGATGCGGTGCCATAACGAGGGTCGTGTGAACTGATAAAGTGCGCCGCAGCCTGCGCCTCTGTGTTCAGCATGATTACATTTTTACATTTTTACATTTTTAAGCATTTAGCAGATGCTCTTATCCAGAGCGATGAAGTCGGATTCTTATCTCAATGAGCCCAGCGGTCAGTCTCCAGTGCTGTGCAATGCATGAAGGAATTGACACAATTCCTTTGTCTAAAAGTGTAAAAAGTTGTTTAAAAAAAAAAAAAAGTGACAAAAATCTTAATGGGAGCCAGTGTGCACAGTGTGATGGGCGATGGCAGCCCAACAATCCACCTCCAAGATTTTTTTACAATTCAATATCGGAGACTGCCGTGATGTCCACTGCAACAGCAAGCTGCATTAATTCAACTCAGACCAGGACTGAAAACAGACCGTTTAGTAAGACGAGTTTAGTAACACAGCTTTTTCCAAACCAGAGACAGGCACACTGTTGCCACCACAAGGTGTTTTGTTTGCACTGTCCTGATGGTCTTCAGTGCCAGGGCTGTGAGGGACTTATTTGGCATTGCTTTAGTGGGACCCGTCGTGTTGTTTGAAAGCCGTCTCTTGTGAAGAGCGCGTGGCCAGCGGAATGCTTTTTACGGGTTCAGCCACCGTCACATCAGCACTGGGTGAGAATCAAACAGGCGCGTGATCGCAGCGGACAGACAGCAGTCTGGGGGAGAGATGCCTGCACCGGCACATCATGGGCTCGAGTCCCAGGCGTCTGACCCCGCTGCCCCCCGCGGTCAGACGTCGCAGCGCCCAGTTTAAACCGGCGCAGCGGAACACAAAACGCAGCAAGGTGTAAAACGTCCGCGTGCGTTAATGATTACTCGCACCCTGAGTCTGCACCCGCCGGCCCAGAGCGCCGGGCACAAGGTCACCTTCCCATCAGCACGCACGCTGCCCCAGGCAGGGCGCGAGGGCAACACGCACACCCACCTCACTCACAACCCACAACACCTGACCCCTCCCCCCACATCCCTCAGCACAGACACGTCTGTTACAACAGTCAGCTGCACTTAAAGACAACTTCAACACAACGTTCTGTTAAACAGGTAAACCCGCAGAGCACATTTAATAAAGCCAGCAGCACACGTTGCAAAGACACTCTGCCCGTCACTGCTCGCTGAAGAGTCAGGTGTAGGTAGTTTAGGGGTGGAGGGGAGGAGGGGTGGGCTCTTACCTGCCCTCTGTCCGACGGCGTTGGCGCTGATCCGGGGAGCGGCGTTGGCGCTGATCCGGGGAGCAGCGTTGCCGGTCCTTGATCCATCTTTGATCTCGATGGTGAGGAAAGTCTTCATGTCGGGGTCCTCTCCCTCTCCCTCTCCCTGGGCGTGTGCGTGTTGTCCGTGTGCGTGGCTGTCCCGCGCCGCTCCTGTGGCTGCTCTGCTCCAGCTCCTGCCGTCCTCTGAGGCGGCCGAGGCGGGTCCCTGCTTTTCAGCCGGCCCGGCAGGCCCGCCCCCGGAGCCTGCGATTGGCCGGCGGGCGGCGGCTGCTGCTGCTGTTGTTGTTGTCGTCGGGCGAGGACGCGGGTGTGGGCGGGCCACTGGCGGGCTCCCTCGTCGCTCTCCGAGGAAGAGGAGGAGGAAGACGCGGACCCCACGCGGGGCCTCGGGGCGCCCTGCCCCCTGCTCCGCCTCCCGGCTCGGGCCCGGCTCCTCGAACAGCCTGGTGGCCCGGGACACGCTGGGGGCCGCCCCGTTCCTCACAGAGCCCCTCTTCTGGGCCACGGGCAGGGGCCGGGGCTGCTCTCGGTGAACTTGCGCACGCGGTCGCGCACAGAGCTGGCCCGGCTGAAGGGGGACGAGGTGGAGTCCCTCTTGTTGGGCGCTGGAGGAAAAAAAGACAAACGAGTGACCCACGCGCTCTCTCACACAGCCAGCCGCTCTCTCTCTCCTTCAGAGCCCTTCTTCAGTGCATCACTTGCCCTCCCTTTCTCCTTCCCCCCCTCCCCCCCCCCCCCTCCTCCTCCTCCTCCCTCGCTCCCTCTCCCCCCGTTCCTCCACTTTTACTGTCAACAGGATTCCTCGAGCGCTTCAGTTTTTCCCCTTGTCCTGTGTGATGTTCTTCTCTCTCTCTCTCTCTCTCTCTCTCTCGCTGGTGTAAACATCCTCCCTTCCTCTCGTTCCACCGTCGCCCTCCTCACAGATTCACCGCTCCACCGCTTCGCTCACGGCGCCCCCCCCACCAATGAGCTCTCTCCCCACCGCGGCCGAGCGCAACGGCACAGCGTTTTAGGCGCCCTTAAAACAGCGGTGTCAAACCGGGGTGACAAACTACAAAACGCTAAGCTGTTTCGATTAACCTCTGCTGTCCTCTCACCATCTCGCCGCGTTCGAAAACGAACCTGCCGATGTACACGCTGGTGCATTTGATACGGATTGTGTTTTGTGATCGATATCACTGCAGCTCCGCATGAGCCCTGAATGTAAATGCATGGGCAGCCATCCTCAGGGCTTTGAGTACTGGTAGAGTGTGATGATATGACCCTGAACCCCCTCTTCTATCCGTCTCCTCTGACCGGAGCCGTTTCACAAGTGCTGAGTCCACAGATGCATACGGGGTTCCCGCTCAAATCAGATTTTTTTTTATTTTTTTCCTGTGACCTTTCAATGACATTTTAAGGATAAATGAATGACTTTTAAGGATTTGTTTTTTGGCACAACAGGCGAGGGCTACTTTGATCCACAGAGCGACTTCTGTCTGTATTTTTAGGCACGTTACTTTCAGGACATTTTGTGTCTACAAATAGGTGCACACTTCACGCTCCAGCGATGACTTTTGATAGTAATGTACAAACCGGTGAGCTGTCCCAATTAGTCAGAATCATCAGTGCACGAATATAGCAGCACGAGAATAGCTGACATGATGTATGCATTTTCCTCACTGTAACGGGTTCCCTTTTCCTTTTAAAAAAATCGGCCAGTTTCCCCAGACCGCTCTAGGACATATATCTGACCACTTTTCATTGCTTTCCCATGACTGTCCGGGGTTGAAAACATTTCCACGGATGTAAAAAAGGACATTGCAGGACTTTCGAGGTCCGTGGGAACCCTGTGCACAACATACATTAAATGTGCACGGACAGTTTTAATGGCGCTTAGCTGGCCATTAACGCTTACGCTATTAACGTATACGCTTATGGGAAGTGCCCAGGGCGCGCTGCGTGCAGGTTCTGACGTCTCGGAGAGAGGCATGGTGTCACGACCCCTGGCTCACAGACAAGAGAGAGAGGGAAGGAACGGTTAAAAGCTCAAAAGGACAGGAGGGGAGAGCAGGAGGGAGAGAAAGGGGGGGGGGGTGAGGAAGGTGCTCTCTCAGACCTTTCTGCCTTATTGAGGCAAAAAATGTGCAGCGGTTGCCAGGGAACGGGCGAGTGTTTACGCGAGAGCGCAGCGGTCCGCTGGGCCGGCGCCGTGACGGAGAGCAGAGGCGCGGGGAAAGACAGACGGACGCTCCGCAGGGTCGTCCCTGCGCACCGTCTCCGCCCTCCGCACCCCCAGGACAGACAGGTCCCGTCCCTATAAGGCCATGTTAGCGCTTATCTGTCAGGGAGGGCAGGGCGGCTCAACTTCAGGAGGAATAAGATCTCCCCGCCCGGGGCAGTAATGACAAGGGCCCCACAGCTCCTTTCATCAGCATCATCATCATCATCATCATCATCATGATAACGTCTATTAGTGGGTCTGCACATTCACATGGCATATGGTGGTGGGGGGCATGTACCATTGGAGCACATGTATACATAAATTATTCACATGCATGCAGTCATCTTTCCACATGTATTATGGCTGGCAGTGTAAGTGTAATGGTTAGGGAGCTGGGCTTGTAACTCAGAGGTTGCTGGTTCAATTCCCAGGTGGGGCACTGCTGTTGTACCCTTGAGCAAGGTACTTAACCTGGATTGGTTAAGTCGCTCTGGATAAGAGCGTCTGCTAAATGCTTAAAATGTAAATGTAAATGTATGTATAAGTGTGTGCAAGCATGATTGGTTGTGTGTGTGTGTGTGTGTGTATGTGCGTGCATGCATGTTTGTGCGTTTGTGTGCATGCATGTCAGTGTGAGACAGAGAGAGAGATAAAGACACAGAGAGAGAGAGAGTTTGTGTTCATATTCTCACCTATCTCCTTGCCGTTGTGCAGAGAGGTGAGCGGGGCATCTCTGCCCACTGGGGTCTGAAACAGAAGAGAAACACTTCAGTCACACGGGCACAGGCCTGGATAAAGACCCCCCCCCCAACCCCCCGCACATGCTGATCACTCCCAGCCTCATGACCAGTCCCAGCAAAGCATCAGTATCTGTTGACAGCACGACAAATCACCTCACACTACTGTGGCTCAGAGCCAGAGCCAGAGCCAGGGCTGGCCTTTGGTAGAGGCTCACCAGCACTGAACTAACAGGAGGGGACAGCTACTGCGCAAGACTGTGACTAACACGGGCACGGAGGAGTGGAGAGGGTGGAGAGGGCACAGGGGGGTGGGCGGCCCAGTAAAGGCACCAAGGCCCGCCAGGCTGAACCCTCTACCAGTCCTGGAGCAGCTCAGCGACCACCACCACCACCACCGCCGCCGCCGCAACCCTGAGGACGCCTCGACCAATCAGGGAGCGTCCCCTGCGGCGTTACACAACGCCTTCCCCGCCGAGGAGTGGAGGCCACGTGTGGCGCGCAGCGTAAACAGGCCGCTGAGCGCGTGCGGCCCGGCCGGGGTGATGTAATGTACACAGCCGCGGTCTTTAAAAGATCTCCCCCGTCAACGGTGGATAAACAGAGCCCATGTGCGCGGCGGCACGGTAACCATAACCCGCGGCCAGCGCGTTGTGTAAACGCGGCGGCAGGGGGGCTTCCGTCAAACCCGCAGCCTTCGTTTGGCCCTGTTTGGTCACAGGAGCTCCTCTGTTGGCGCGCTGACGCAAAGCAGAGCCGCGACAGGGGGCCTGCGAAGCCGCAGAAAAATAACAACCGTGAACCGAGAGACCCAAATGCCTCTCATAATCCGTAACGCCATCAAACCCTGTGCACGACACAATAGGGCTCAGGCGTCGGGAGGCCAGAGTTTATTATTTGTAGCCAGGGGTAACGGGGATCAAAGCTTTCGGTCTTCCAGGGAAACATGCTCTCTGTTTACGGGTGTCAGGCTGATGAAGGTGCTGCTGTGATGTGCTGGCCGCTTCGCCTGGTCAGCCGTCAGAGGAGCAAGCAAGAGGGACAAACTAGGGCAGGGGGTCGGCAACCCATAACACTCAAAGAGCCATTTGGACCCGGTTTCCACGGAAAAGAAAAAACTGGGAGCCGCACCATTTTCTGTCGACTGGGGGGTGCAAATGAATCGGTCGCAGCGAAAAAAGCTGCGACCAGTTCATTTATTTCGACCGGACCGGGGGTGCAACGCGAAAATAATTCTGTCAACGGGGGGGTGCTACGCCAAAAATATGCGCCCAATTTTGCGCCCGATTCAATTGGATACTTATTATTTATTTTCCCAAGCCACGCGGAGCCGCAACATAAGGCTGAAAGAGCCGCATGCGGCTCCGGAGCCGCAGGTTGCCGACCCCTTAACTAGGGGGTGAGCGTAAAGGCTCAACGGCGCCCTCTGGTGACGGCAGTGCGAAATGGAAGCGACGCATCTTCTGTCAGGTTGTGAGGCGGTAGGCTCAATGTGGACGTGCTTTTATCGCCACTATCATTAAGATCTACATTAACTGGGAATATCATTCATGGGCAATGGAAGGTTCTATAGAACATCTCTGGTTTACAGGTCTGTAGTGCCACAGCTAATTTCTCCATCCCTGAGTTGATTTTTAAGTCATCTTGTAAGTCGCTCTGGATAAGAGCATCTGCTAAATGCTTAAAATGTCAAATGTAAATGTAAAATGATTTAGTTTTCAACTAATGTCGTGACCGGCACAAGCCTGTCCTTTCCTTTCTGGCTATACTGTACCTTGCGCTCCAGTACATCGTCTCTGGCGCCCCGACTGCCGCCGTTGAGCAGGTTGCCGTTGGAGACCGGGCCCCTCCTGGAGAAGGCGGCCCCGTCAGGCTGCTCGCGGTCGGTGTCCGTGGTGGAGCTGTCCTCTCGGGGGTCGGCGCCGGGCGGGGCCGGCCTGCGGTCGCCGCTCTCCGCCTCCGAGTCCGTGCTGGAGGAGCTGCTCATCGCCACCGCCGCCTCGTCCGCCATCTCCTGCCCGAACGACGACACGCCCCGGCTCATGTCCGTGGTACCCGAATCCAGCCGTTTCCGCGACAACAGGCTCCCGTCGGAGACCCCGGAGTCCAGTCTCTGCCTGGGAGTCCAGCCGGGTCCAGCCGGGCCCTGGGGGCTGACCCGAGGCTGCGGTCAGAGGCCCCCGAATCCAGCCGGGCCCTGGGGGCGGAGCCCAGGCTCTGCTCCGACGCCCCTGAGTCCAGGCGGGGTCTGGAGGGAGCGGTCCCCAGGCTGAGCTGCGGAGCTCCGGGGTCCAGACGCTGGCACAGGACGGCGTCCGAGTCGGAGGTGCCCGAGTCCAGCCTCGGGCGTGCCATCAGCGGGGCGGAGGTCTCGTCCTTCCCCAGAGCGTCCAAGACCAGCACCATGGCCGCGCTCGAGTCTGCAGCACAGGACACACACGACCGTCACCTCCGGGACCCTCCTGACCACAAGCCCTGCTGCTGCTGCTGCTGCTGACCGTGGAGCAGACTGGCCCTCCACACAACCCACACACACTATTTAAGGGAGGAGAACTGGGGGTGGGGGGGGGGGGCATTTAATGGATGGATTTTTCCGTCTCTAAATCAACTTGTTTATTTTAATTCTGTCTGCGTTATCTTTTAACACGTGGCTGGAAGAGAGTAATCGCTGCCAGGAGTTCGGAATGCAGACTGTAAGGCCCTGATGTCCCGTCATGAAACAAATAACTCCACTAACTACGTTAAAAAAAACACCGTCTTTAAGAGAGCGTGTTAAACATTCCAGAGCAGCGTAATTACTGCGCACGACATCGCAGCTAAGGAGCGCATTCACTTACACCTTCTGCACCCGTAATGTACGAGAAGACATCGAGATTCAATTAGCTCAAATGCTTCAGCGGAGTCAGCCCTCTCTGCTCTTATTCATGCGAGATGAAGGAAGGATTATCTTTTGAGCAACAAGTTTAATAGAGAGAGAACCCGCCTTGCGTTCTTGGGTTTCTTCTAAAAGACAGCTCGTGAACAAATAATGACGGGGTGTGGTACAAATCTGTCATTTAATATCTCTTAGATACATAGTTGTATGTTATTATTATTATTATTATTATTATAATTCATATGATCGGTATTATAATTGTGGTTTTAATATTCTGCAATTAAATATCCGTTTTTTAAAATAATTGAGACAAAATGACCGTACATCTGGTCACACGATGTTGTTAAAGTTGACTGCCAGACAGACCAGTGTTTCAGCAGGGGCTCAATGGCGTAAGAGAGTTTTAATGGGGGATAACTGCCGAGCAGCGTGTGTGTGTGTTTGGGGGGGTCAGGTATTTCCTCCTGGCCAGATCGAGAGGTGGCCCCGTCACGATGCCTCGGCCAGATGCAAAAGAAAGCGCACATGGGGCAGGAAGTGGCATGCGGACGCAGGAAGTGAGGGGGGAGCACGAGACACTACGACACCCTTAACAGCCCCAAACCCTCATTCCACCCTCTCCCTCAGGAAACCGCACTCCAAACAGTCTGCCCACTTCCTCCCCTTCACTGGGACACATACATATACACACACACACACACACACACACATGAACACACACACACACACGCAAGCACACACAAACACACACAAGCACACACAAGCACACACACCACATGCACAAGCTCACACATACAAATACACACACAACACAAACAACCAAATACACACAAGACAACACACACACAAACCCAAACACACACACACACACACACACACACACACAAACACAAGCACACATACACACACACACCCCCAGCAACACAAACACACATTAGATTTTGATTGCAAAATATGGATCATCACTGACCCAAAAAACAGCACATCTTAGCTGGGTACGCCAACCTACAGCCCCAAACAGACCCTCAGACTCAGTGCTGGGAATTTACCGTGCGCTCTACAGAAGCCAGCTTCTGGGCTGGGAGACACAGGTGGAGCTGTGTGTGTGTGTGTGTGTGTGTGTGTGTGTGTCAGCCAGGACGCCGACAGCCTGAGGGGAAAATGCTAATTGGGACCACGTCCACATCCAGAGGTTTGACTGAAACTGCAGCTGTTTTGAGTGCCGTTGATGGAGAGCGAACAGCAGAGCTCTAATTCACATCTCTGGCACCGCCGCTCCCCTGTCCTGTGGAACAGCTCTGACAGCTATGAGATCCTGGCCAGCGCTCAAGCGCAGGGAGGGAGGGGGACATCGGTATCTCACAGTCATAATATGTGCTATTGTGCAGCCATTCATTGTGTCCATTGTTAGCTGTTCTGAGGAATTCTGGGTAAACCCCTTCGGCGAAGGAAACGATACTTTGGATAATGAAAGAATAACGGTCAAATCCATGTTTGAATTCTGAAAATCCACCCTCTGGTGAGGGAAAAAAAAGAAAACAAATACAAAAATAACGACACAAAAACAAACGTCGCCTGGAGCCTGGGTTCAAGGTTAAGCTCCCTCCCGTCGCCAACAGTACACATTCTTCTGACTGACCCCCAAACCAGCCGTTTCCCAAAACCAAGGCCTTCCTCCCTCGGCTGTGGTGTGCTGGCGAGACTAACCCCCACCCCCCCCACCACCACCTCCCTTCTTTCTCTCGTTCCTCTCGCTCTCCCTCTCGTGCTCCTTCGCTTGCCCTCTCCTTGGATCTCTGTCAGAATGTCAGAAACCCGCCCCCCCACCCCACCCCCCATCCTGTCTCGGCCACAAACTTCCTGTGTCTTTGTGTCGGCGTCCACGGCAAGCGGCGCGTTCCCACAGCTCAGCGGCCGTCCAAGCGACACTCCTGCCCCGGCCGCCTGGCCCAAATTGCTGGGTGGAGGAGGGCAGGCGGGGGAGAACGTGTATATTTTCAGGAGACGTGAAAGGAGGGGGGGGTGGCTGATGCTCCATTTGGGGGCCACTCTGGGCTATAGGGGATATAATACGTCCCAGCTGCCTCACAATTACACCGCACAGAAGTGCAGCGAGATCATAGCAGAGGGTAGCCTCAGACCAACGTGCTCCAGAGACTGAGGTGAACCCTGCGTTGCACACGGTCTTCCTACGCACACGCTGGCTGGCTGGCTCGGCCAGGGCCTTCCCACAGGGTCACACCACTCTGGGCACTGCCTCACATGTGTTTCTGCTCTGTCCAAGTAAACACCTTTTAAATGCCATGGCTTTCCCACTTTCTCAGACCAAATGTCCCACACGGGCCACCATAGGAGCTGGAAACAGACTGCTGAGCAGCAGGTTTTGCGTGGCCTTCGGCTGCCTCTTCCAAACCCCCCCCGAGACGCATTCAAAAATCTGCCTGACCCGAAGAAGAAGCGCAACCTCTTATTTTGTGCCTTGTTTTCGTTCCTCCCTTCTGACCAGAGGGCCTTGGCTGAGGTCCGTGCATTCAGCCCAAAAACATTCAGCTTTTACTACCTGGTATTTTTAGGGCTGCTTGAATGCGCAGCGCCAGTGAACGAAGTGACAGAGTAAACATCAAATTACACAAATTCAAGTCCTGAGACCTTTTCTTTTTCCTTTTCAAAATTACGGTGGAAAATTAAGGCTGAGTGAATAAACCTCTCAACTGCCCCTGACCCCTGATGTGATAATATGGGCTGATTGGAGGTGGTCTATTTTGGTAGACAGTCAGAGGAAATTGAGTTGGGGTGAGAGTAGGTGCGAGTTGCGTGGAGTGGGCCACAGGTATGTAGCCAGGTGTCATATTTGGCAGTGGGGAGCACTGCGTCAATATTTTAACAAGGAGTACGGCTTACTTAGCCAAACAAGGCACCTGAGGCTATAGCAAATACTGGCAGGTCTGAGATGCACAGAATAGTACGGTACAGTGAATGTGTGTGCGTGTGAGAGAGAGGTTGTGTGTCTGTGTGTGTGTGTGTGTGTGTGTGTGTGTGTGTGTGTGCCGTGCCATGTACTGGCTGTGCAGTTCTCTTTGGAGCATGGACCAGTGTGCATGTGTGAGAATAAAACCTTGTCACTTCACTATAGTGCCCAGGTCCACCTACTGGTACCTTTTGACATCTGGGACCATATCCATAAAGCATCTCAGCGTAGGAGTGCTGATCTAGGATCAGTTTCGCCCTTTTAGCTCATAATGTATAAAGTTAGGACACGGACGGGGGAAACCTGATCCCAGCACTCCCTACTCCTGCTGAGACGCTTTATGAACATAGGCCAATAAATCATATTTAACGATCTACGACCAGAGCAGAGCTATCCGCAGTAATGTCCCCACTGAAGGCAGAAGAGCAGCTAAAGGAACCGAGTCTGTAGCCCTGGAGGTTGCGGGTTTGAATCCCACACAGGGCTCTGCTGCTCTACCCTAACATAAGAATACACAATGATGAGAACGGGACGTTCAGCCCATCCAGGCTCGTCATGTCCTAATCTAAAGTGGATCCATAATGCGAGGTACTTGACTGGACCTTCCTCAGTAAACACACCAGGCACACAAACAGACTTTGAAAAGGGCATCTGCCAGGTGTCGGTGGCAGGTAGGCAGGTTAGGAAACTGGACTTAACTTGAAAGGTACTTAACCTGAATTGCTTGAGTAAAATATCCAGCTGTATAAATGGATTGTATGTAAAGAGATGTAAACTGTGTAAGTCGCTCTGGATAAGAGCATCTGCTAAATGCCTAAAATGTCAAATGGAAAAATGTCAGTGAAAGGGCTCCCTCACCTGCTCTGCGAAGCTCTCGGCTCTGTGTCTGCTGACTTCTCAGCTCCCGGATCTGCGATCGGATCTTCTCTCGCTCCGCAAGGCTGTCTCTCTCAGGGTCCTGCAACGGCCGAGGGGAACGACAGTCACAAAGCAGGCGGAAGAGGCCACCCGCGTGGTCTAGTGGTTTCAATGTCCGAAGCTGGCCACGGCGACCGGGGTTCGATTCCCCGTCGCGCCAGGTCGGGAGTGCCATCGAGGCGGCAATCGGCTGTCCGCCCCAGGGAGGGGGGAGGGAAGCTGACACACACAGTTTGCTGCGCACAGGAATGGTTCTGGGGTACCGGAATTACAGTCGACGGCACGACGAGTGCTGTCTCGGAGGAGGCAGCGCTTCGCCCTTGTCACTGCCGGTCACAGGACTACGGCAGCGAACTATAAGGGAAGGGGGATTGAACTAAGCACAGCGGGTAATTGGCTACCAAATTGGGAAAATTAAATGATAGAAAGCAGGCGGAAGCCAACTACAAGGTTCACACGTTCAAACTCCCAATGTGTTTGTGCTTTTCACCCCGAGAGCTACAGTCACAGCGGCACATCACCCAGGGCTAGACGCGAAACCATCTGTAGCCGGCAACAAAAGAGAGCGATCGTTTCGGTGACGTAATTTCAAACGCGACACTGTGAACAACAAGGACCTACAATGTTGTTGGCGTGAGAACAGACAGAGATATGACATTTGAGAATGTCTGAGCCTGGCGGATGACGATCGCTATTGACCGTTTCATCAGCAGTATTACTAGCTCCACCCATTTGTTCCTGTTGTGTTTCACGTTGCCAAGAGCGGGGACTAAATTTGTTCACCGAAACTAGGCACGGTGCGGTGTGGTGTGGTTCTGTTAAGCAATGGACACCTTAACACAACCCGAGGTCTCTCAGGTCACAGTACAGTAGGGAACGCTGGTGGAAAAGCCACTTCACACCCCCTCGGTCTTGTGGAACGGACATGGACAGGACTCTACCTGCATCTACAGTGTGGCACGGCCTCCTGCTCTCACCCCTGCCTCCCAGCAAAGCCGCACATCTCCGCTGCTCCCTAATTGAGCTCCGCTCCGCAGCCTCTGTTAGTCATTTCAGTGCCACCTTCGCCCACATGCCCAGCCCAAACATGTGGAGTGGCTCTAAGGACAGGCCTCGCATTCCCGGCTCGTGGTCTGAGCCCTGGATGGGTGGCCTGAGGGCAGGGAGACACTAATGCCGCTGCTCACGCTCACGTTCACGCTCACGCTCCTGTTACTGACCCTGACCCGCTGCAGAGGAGGATCAAACATCACAAACACAATGTGTACACACACACACAGACACACGCGGGCGCACACACACACACGCATGCACACACACACACACAAACACAGGCACACACACGCACGACACACACACACACACACACACACACAGACACACAGACACACACAGACACACGCGGGCGCACACACACACGCACGCACGCACACACACACACACACACAGGCACACACACACACACACACACACACACACACACACACACACACAGACACACAGACACACACAGACACACGCGGGCGCACACACACACGCACGCACGCACACACACACACAAACACAGGCACACACACACGCACGCACACACACACACACAGCTTGGTCCCTGTAATAGGTAAGGGCAACCCCAGCCCTGGAGGGCAGCAGACACTGCTGGTTTTGATTGTATATGGCTCTCCCTCTATTAAGATCAGAAGTGTACTTGCCTGGCTTTCCACATCAGTTGCTAATAAAAAAGCAACTAAAAAGCCTACAGAATGGAGGTGCCTGATCCAGAGTGCAGCACACACCTTTTCCACGACAGAAACAGAACCAGGCCAGCTCATTTAGTCCCGGTTCTGGGTGCTTTTCCACTATGTTTTTTGTCATGCTGACCCATTACTAGCATCACTAGCACACTGATCAACAAGCGGACTGTGTCGAGACAGCAGGCCAGTGAAACCATGCTCCTTCCATCAGCTTCCGTGCTAAAAGCTGAGACAGGGGCCTCCCATGTGGTCCAGTGGTTTCAACGTCTGACGCTGGCCACGGCGATTCCCGGGCGCGCCATAGTCGGCTCTGGCCGGGAGTTCCACCGCGGGCGGCAATTGGCCGTCCGCCCCAGGGAGGGGGGACGGAAGCCGACAAGACGTTCCCTGCGCACAGGAGTGGCTCTGGGGTGCCGTCGAGTGCCGTACTTGGCGAGTGCCATCTCGGAAGAGACGATACTTCGCCTTCGTCGCCACCGGTCACAGGGATACGGCACCGAACTATGAGGGAGGGATTGACCTGAAAATAGTGGGTGTAATTGGCTACCAAATTGGGAGAAAAACAGGATAAAAATCTGAAACATTTTTTTAAAATATATATTTTTTTTTTTAAAGCTGAGAGACAGAAGGAGAGGAGACATGAAGTCGCAGACTGGAGATGGAGAAGTGCAGGCACTGGTGATCAGGGTGGACAGCTTGAGTGTGATGTCACAGCTCTGAACGCAGGCAATGCAATGGGGGAAAAAGCAATGGAGCTGTACCAGGTGGGCCAGCTCAGGTTCCAGCTCTACGGTGGAAAAAAGAGCGTCAGAGGTGGGGGGGCAGGCGTCTGCAAATCTCAACACCTGGAAACGGAGGAGGCGTGCGTCCGATTCCCGCTGCCTTTCAATCAGAGGTCCCGGCTCAGATGCCGGAGACACGCATGCCTCTCAGACAGACAGCGTTTCCTCGCAAGACCTGCTTGTCATCACAGGTTTGCATTTACAACAAGCCTCGCTCCTTGCGTGCGTTGCCATGCTAACTCAGGGGCTTTGGGGGGCAGATAGGGCCGACGCAGGATCAAACAGCCAGGAAGCTAATCGAATCAGGCCTTGATCAGGTAGACAAGGTTATCAGATGAATGGCACACACACGCAAACACACACACACACTGTACTGTACTAGGGAGAGGGAGGTGCAAATTGCTCAATGCATGCGGCCCTCTGTCTCTTTGTCAAGTGTGACACACGCTCCTGCAGGAAAAGGATTAACAGTGTTTGGTAATCTCCAGCAACAATGGCTAATCAGCATCATCTCCAGGCAGGCAGCGCAAACAAACAGCCCGCGATTGTCTGGGCAGAAGCGCGAAGAGCCCGGCCCCGTTTTATGAGTCATCGCCCTTCACTTCGTACAATGTGCTCTTCAGCTGGAATTTCACGGAGGGCGCCCATCCAAAGCCGCCTCTGGATAATAGGAAGAGAGTGCGCCGCGCTTTAGTGGAAGTGCAATCACTCCATTCCTCTCCCGCTCTCCTCTCCTCACGCTCCCCATTCGAGACGACCGCCGCCGATAATGATGACATTTGGCCTCTGGGCGAAATTAGAGGCCTCTGGGCTCCGCAGCGCTCCCCTCCGCGCCTCGGCCCGGGAGGAAACATCAGGCGGCGACACTTCCCGCCTCGGCCACAACCGCGACGCACATCTCTCTCTCTCCCAACGAGCGTCGGCGGATCCTGGCCCGCTCCCGAGCGCACGCTGTAATTACCTCCCAACTCCAGCCCGGACGTCCCGTCTGGACGCCACGCACCGCTGGCGCAGAACCCGCCCCCCAAACCCGTTTCCTTTGTCTCCGAGGCGGTCGCCGCCTGTCCTCGCAGGACCCTGGGCGACCGCGGGCCAGAGTTATTCCACATCGGAAGAGCGGCGCTCCCGGATGCGCGAGCGGCGGCAGATCTCAGGTCTCGACTACAGCGAGGCGTAGGCCTCCTGGATCCTCTCGAATCCTGACGCTCGAGCCCGAGGTTCGACCCCGAAACCCTGACGGAAGACTAAACGGACGACCAATGATAAAAACATATTTTTTTTTTTTTGTCATGAGATCATTTCATCATTGCCGCACTATGAAAGCAACCTAAACACAAGTTTGAGTAAACCCCAGGAAGCACGCGTCACACTTTCCCTTCTCGCGAAGGGAGAGTTTCCACTGGCGCAGCGCGACGCGAGGCGAACGCCACATCGCTCTTACTTAGGAGTGATGCACAGTAGCAGCCCTATAATTTGGCCATCAAGCGCACGCATGGATAATGAGACGCTCCGCACTCTGGCCCCCCCGGGGGGAACTGGATGTTAGGTAACCGCAGAGGACTCACCCCAAACCTCACCCCGTCTTCATGCACCACGCCACTCAAACGGCCCACCTCTCCTGGGCCAGACTTCAGCAGTTCTCTCTCCATCCCCCCCCCTACTCTCCCCCTCTCTCAGCCAGATGTTGAAAGCACAATTATGGCTGTCATATTCCCTCCCCGTTCCATACTCCTAGGCCAACGTGCTCCAGAGGTATGTGTGATGATGAGATTAGATCAGAGACTCTTCGCTGGCCTCTTTGCCGCTCAGTTTCAGCTCTCTCTCCCCGTCATCCACCTCTCCTCCCTGCCCCGCATACCTGTGGGCTTCTGCGTCAAAAATCTCCCATGTCACACTTCCCATTAGTCAACTTCCCAGGAAATGACACAGAGTGGTGAGACAGCCGTGCCCCTGTTGGCATGACCCCCCACCACCACCCCCCTGCTGTAGTCATGCCTTCCTAAAGGCATCTCCAGGGAAACCCAAAAGAGAGAGTTCCTTACCTTCCACCACCTCAGACTGCTGCCGGTCTCATTCTATCCAAACTCTCCCTCTCTCAGTCCTCTCTATTCTCCCTCTCTCTCACTCACTCGCACTCGCTCACACCGAACCAATGCACTCAGGCCACTCCCCCAACTTCCCCTCCCTCCCCTCTCCTCTCCTCTCCCTCTCGTTCCCTCCCTCCCTCCTGCCCTCTACTCCTCTATCCCTCTCTCCTCCACAAAGCTGAGGAGTGAGGTGCCTCTGGCTAACTTATTAACTTTTAACTTTTTTTTACAGTTTAGATTGAGGACCCTGTCCTCTCTCGTCTCGTTCCACGTTTGAGGTGCAGTATTTTATTGTCCATTCTCGCAAGGAAAGAGTGAAATATGTACTATGACCCAGGAAAAAAACTCAAATGGAAAATCCTCTCCCAAGATTGGCTGCCCGAGCCAGAATTCTCATAACCATACTAATAATTATAGCTTTGAGGTACTTTCTCTTTAGACATTCAAAATGCCACGATATGGACATTTTCCCCCTAAATTTCCTGAAATTAATATACGAGAAAGATCTCAGCAACAGCTCGGGAAATCAAAAACACTGGCATAACAAACAAAAGGGCCAGTGTCCTCCACAATGACCACAACAACACTGAAGAAAGACCGGCTACGTCGTGAAAGTTCTCAAAGAGGAAACGAGTACTCAAATAAAAACAGCAGATCTTTTTAATCAAGGAACACTGTTTGAAACAAAACCGACATGTAAAATATAATTAGTTGCTACATCAGTGCAAAAGCATGTGGCCGCGAGGCTGGCAGCAGCGAGGCGGCGCGCGGCGCGGTGACTCGTTGGCTCTGCCGCGGGGGCCTCTGGGGCCCCTATGGGCCCCTATCTCGGCCCTCCATCTGCCCCCTGCACAATGTAGCGCGGCGCGTGCGGATCCGCTCCTCAGATCTCGGCTAAAAAGGGAGCTGCTCCTGTTGCTCTTGGCAGCTCCCCACTAAGGAACCGCCTGACCGCCTGAGCCTAGCAGCTGTTAGAAACTTTCATTCTTGAGAAGGGTCCCACCTGGGGGACGTGCTCATTCGGGAGGATGCAGCTCAGATAGGCCTGTCCCCCCACCCCACAGACAGACAGACAGACAATGTTTGCCACCCCATTGTTGAGATGCAGGATGTGGCGTCACTGGCTCTGTGTCTTGGGCCTGCTTTGTTTACTCTGTGTATTAAGAGCTGGCTGCCCCCCGACCAACGCACAGCTCACCCGGTGACCCGGAGGAAACAGGAACACAAGCACATGTGCAAACATACAAGCAAGCACATGCGCTGATTAGAGCACTCACACACACACACACACACGCACACATGCACGCTCACTGATTACAGCAGTCACACACAGGTACACCACACACACAGAGACAGAGGGACACACACAGACACACAAACATATACACACACACACACACACACATGTTCAAGCAGACATATAGTTTAGGCCACACACACACACACACACACACACACAAACAAACAAACACACTGCCACAAACACACTGTGCCACACACGCACACACACACACACACACACACACAGAAGGAGAACTGAAAGCGTTCCTGTCCCTTTCCCCTGCACACTGATAAAACAGATGAGATTAAAGCAGCAGCAGCAGCAGCAGCAGCAGGGCTGAAACAGACTCTCTCCCAGCGGCGGAGTCAATGCCTCCATTATGCTCCGGAGGGCTGGGCCTTCTCCAGGGGTCGGAGATAACAACGCCGCTCTCCGTTTGATCTCATCCTCCACCCCGAGGAGGGTAAACGTGCTTTCCTCCGCAGGGACCAAGCCAGTCATCAGGCCCACCACAGACACAAACACATCAGGGGACAGAGATGAGATCTAGAGGCTTGTTACGGCGTCCGTCTAAAGTGTCCTTTTAGCCGTCCCTTCAAAATTCAATCAATACCTTCCCATCAGTTTAAGTGGTCTGCTCTTCCTGACACCAGGTCGCCTGTGTGCACGACAGAAATGAACATGGCGTCGCCCCAGACTACACTAGAAACTCTCCACAGAACACGTTTTATTCATCCGCGCATACTCGTGTGGATTGACCTAAAATTAAAACCTTAAACGTTTATTCAGAAAGACCTGTTGATACTGAGTGGCCTGGTATGGGTATGATGTATGGCAGGGTTACTCAAATCTGGCCCACGAATCCAAATTCGGTCCTGGTTTTCTTTTCTCTCAGGCAGTTAATTGAACAACTGATTGGCCAGAGTGTCTTCAGACCAGACTCCCAGGTAAAGGTAGTGTGGAAAAACAGCAGTACTCGGCCCACGAGGAACCGTGATTTTATTAACATAAGAACATAAGAATACAAAAAGCCAAGAACGGGCCGTTCAGCCCATCTAGGCTCGTCGTGTCCTAATCGAAAGAATATCCAGTACTGCATCTAGCCTGGACTTGAATAACCCAAGTGTTTCTGCCTCTACTACCTGACCTGGCGGGCTGTTCCCAGGCTGTAAACATGATGTATGGTATAATTAAGAGTGCAGCAGCATAAATCAACTGTTCTACTCACTGGCCACAAGGGGGCAGTCTACACACCAAAGCGTAGCAAAGACTAGATTCCCGCACTGCCATTCCAGACGCCTTCCCCTGCAGAGACAGGAAGCCAAGGGCCCGACCCCCGGCCCTCTCATTACTCCCACATCTGTCACCGGGGCCACAAAGCTACACTTCAATTTCGCATCACGCAAAGCGACAGCTTAAGTAAACTGCTATGTTTAAGATGACAGAACCACTGTAGTTTCTGCACATCCACGCTCGATTTATTGCCTGTGGAAAAGCCAGGCTGATTGTTTGTGTCAGGGCGTGCTTGGCCAGGGAACGAGAAACAAATATGAATTTTTGGTTGTTTTGTTTTTTTTACATTTTTTATTTTTTATTCTTGTCATGTCTGCTCCCAAGTGTTGCGTGACTGAACTGGCGGCGGGAGCCGTAAACCTCGCTAACGTCCTCTGGACCCAGAGAGGAGGCGCCCACCGCCCGGCGCTGACACTCGGCGGACCCGGAGCCACTGGCTGCGTCTTTCATCTTTGTTTTCTGCATTCTTGTGCAGTGTGTGGCGAGGGGGAGAAGGGCTCGGTGGTCACTCTTGCCGTGCAAAACACACATTTCGGGAAACCGTGGATTATTCAGCCGCGTTTATTTTGGTTGTTTTGTGCGTTCGCACCGAGTAACTTGGCACCACTTAACCAGGCAATTAGGAGAGGGGCTTTTTTTCCTCCAGTCATGAGCCAGGACACACTTGAAAAAGAGATTTTTAATCTCAATGTGGCTTTTCTGGTTAAATAAAGGTTAAATAAAAAATATATAAAAAATTTGCTTGCGTGACTGGACCGAACGCCATAGCGTAGCTTCACTCTTACGCACTGTGCTGCCTCCACTTCTGTACAAGCCAGCTCTGCGCTCTATACAGCATGCCCTAATGACAAAGCCACACTGGATAATAATATAATAATAATAATATATGCCATTTAGCAGATGCTTTTATCCAAAGCGACTCACAGTAGTGAATGCATACATTTTTCAGTATATGTGATCCCAGTGGGAATTGAACCCACAACCTAAGCGTTGCCAACGCCATGCTCCACCTACTGAGCCACACAGAACCACAAACCACAATAATATCTCTTATGTTTGAGGACAGAATAAATGATACAGAAGTTGGCCGTTGGGCCCAAACTCACCGCTGTTCCCAGGGTGCTGTGCAGCTCTGCCGTTTCGGGATCGGCCCGCCACCCGGTGCCCCTGGCCTTCTCCGCGGTCCCTGTGTGAGAGAGACAGACGGACGCAGCGTCACCCGGGACGTCCCACTGCACGGTCCCTACCTGCTGGCCTGCTCGGGAGCTGGACTTTGCACGCCAGAGAGGGGGTCGGGCCCGCCTCGGGGCTGTGGAAGGTTGCCACGGTTACAGCGTTACAGGCCGGGGCGGTGGCCAGCGCGGGGGGGGTCGGGGACAGAGGCCGAGCCGGGCCAGGGGTGAGCGACCGCTCGCTCGCTCCTGCAGGAACGCTGCAGATAACACGTCACTGTGTTCACTGTGACCTGGAGAATGGGGCTGGCGCTGTGCGTGAGCTTTCAACTGAGTCAGCGGGGGGAGAGAGAGAGAGAGACCCAGAGAGTGAGATGCCCAGAAAGAGAGAGAGAGCGAGGAATAGATAGATAGATAGAAACCCAGTGAGCGAGAAACAGAGACAGAGACCCAAAGAGCGAACGGAAAGAGCTGCGACTGGAAAGAGACAGAGGGTTAGGAGGCCCCACACTACACCTCCCCTCAGTACTGTTGTGAGTTAGGTCTTCAGAGGCAGCGGTAGGGACACACAGAGCAGCGGCAGAACTGAGGAATGGCAGGAATCCGTTATCTGCCCCATCTCAGGTACCAGGCACTGATACTGAATGCCTCACTGATAACCGTGTTTGAGAGCTCACGCGACCGACAGAGAGGGCCAGATGGAGAGATGGAGAGATGGAGAGAGGGAGGGACAGAGAGAGGGAGAGGGGGAGAGAGAGGGGGAAAGAGAGGGGGAAAGAGAGGGGGAAAGAGAGGGGGAAAGAGAGGAGAGAGAGAGAGAGAGAGAGAGAGGGGGCAGAGAAAGAGGGAGAGATAGAGAGAGAGAGAGGAGGATGAGGGAGTGAGTGAGGGAGTGAGGGAGAGAGAGAGAGAGAGAGAGGGAGAGAGAGAGAGAGAGAGAGGGAGAGGGACAGAGGGACAGAGGGACAGAGGGACAGAGGGACAGAGGGACAGAGAGGGAGAGAGAGAGAGAGAGAGAGAGAGAGAGAGAGAGAGGGAGAGAGAGAGAGAGAGAGAGGAGAGAGAGAGAGAGAGAGAGAGAGAGAGAGAGAGAGAGAGGGAGTGAGGGAGAGAGAGGGAGAGAGAGAGAGAGAGGGAGTGAGGGAGGGAGAGAGAGAGGGAGTGAGGGAGGGAGAGAGAGAGGGAGGGGCAGCAGAGAGGGCAAGGAGGAACGCGTTTGCCTTTTCTGCTAAGCGGACAGGCCCATTAGTCACGGTGAATTCACCCCGGAGCCGCACTGTCAGACCTAACGCCGCCTCTGTGAGCCACGGAGTCACGAGGAGGAGGCGCACAGATAACCCCTGAACCAGCTCTCTGGGGAACAGAGCTGCCCTGACCAACGCGAGAGAGCGTTCCTTTACTGTACAGTAGAGTCTGGTGGAAAGTGTGAGGAAGAGGAGGAAGAAGAGGAAGGGGGGGGTAATAAAAATGCTCTCACCCTGCAGCTCCTCGTCCCTCAGTCGCCGGATGGCCGCGCGGATCAGCTTCCTCTCCTCGTACTCACTGGCACCACGCAGCTGTGGGCAGAGAGCCGGTCACACGGAGCGCAGAGAGGTCACACACGCACACGCATGCACGCAACACACACACACACACAGACACAGACACGCACATGAACATACACACAAACACACATGCACGTACACACACTCACACAGAGCGAGATAGAGGGATGAGCATCATATAAACACATTTTCAGAGTCAGTCAGTCACATGGGGACAGAAACAGACAAAGGTCACACACAGCAGCAACCTCAAACATGCAACAACCAAGCAGACACACACACACATGCACGAACGTACACCCACATTTACACACATGTACACACGCAAACATGCACGTAGACACATTCGTACATCACGTACAGACAGACAGACAGACAGACAGACACACAGACACACAGACAAACGTACGCACGGATGTACTCATACACAAACAGATCAAGACGATGATTATCGTGTAAGCACAGTGTCAGAGACAGACTCTCTCATAAACATACTCTACTATCAGTTAGTCACAGAGAGTCGGGCTGACACAGACAGAAACACAGAATAAACAGATGGATGATAGACAGAGAGCCAGGTAGATAGACGGAGCTGATGACGATGATGATAATGACAATCAGCTGCAGGAATGCAATGACTACTCTCTGTTACTCAACAAAGTGAATTCCACACTGACACTAGGAACAGCATCTGGGGTTGTGGACAGAGCAATAGACTCTTGACCCGAAGGTCACAGGGTCAACTCTCTGATGGGACACTGCTGCTGTTGTCATCATCAGGGGACCCTTTACTCAGGTAAAGATCCAGCTGTATAAAGTTGTATACATGAATAATCATTTCAAGGTCCCTGGAGCAAAACGAGTAAAGTGAGCCCCCCACTGTGATGAGACACTAATAAAGCATGAATGAGAGCCTGCTGGAATGTTTGTGAATGAATGTGTGACAAATGTGTATTCTCAATGTGACATGAGGGTGTCAGGAGTGCGTGCGTGTGTGTGTGTGAGTGCGTGCATGTGTGTGTGTGTCTTTGTGTGAGCATGCGTGTGTGTGTGCGAGTGCGTGTGTGTGTGAGCGTGCGTGGGTGCGCATATGAGTGTGTGTGTGTATGATCTCACCAGTACAGTAAGCTCCTCTATGTCCTGGATGGCCTGTATCTTCCCAGAGAGCCGGTCCAAAGAGTCAGAACTGCAAAAACACACACACAGCACACAAACACACAAAGTATGTTCACGGTTTCACCAAACACAATACGCGGTATGTGACCCTGCACATGTGACTCAGTTGAGGCTTCTGAAGTGTGCCGTTTCTACTCGCATTGGTCCAAATCACAGCTTCCCTAGATCATTGGACACGCTTGTCCGGTCGAAGAGCATGGCAGTGCGTGTGACAACCGAGGGAAGAGGCCAAAGATGCCAGACAGTTTTGCTTGGCCAGGAAAATGCCAGTTAGCAGGGGAAACAAAACTCAGAACCAAGGATGGAAAATGTGACCGTTTGATGAGCATTTGAACAAAGGCGACGTTCCCGCCGGCCGAACTCACGCTGTTCCTCCTCCTCTCTGCCTCCATTTGTACTTCTGTCACTCATCTCCCCCTCCCTTTCTCTCGCTCTCTCTCTCTCTCTCTCTCTCTCTCTCTCTCCCTCTCGTCTTCTTGCCCCATTGCTATTGCAGGACATAAGGAATTTTTCACATTCCAGTGGTGAGTAACAGCGAATAGTGTCGTTCTTGGAAGGAAGAGAGCATGTGTGAGTGTGTGTGTGTGAGTGAGTGTGTGTGTACGCATGTGCGTCTGTGTGTGCGTAACTACACGCCACACACTTTGAAGGAATGTTAAATGTTAGCAGAGATGTAATCAAAAGGGGATTTAAAAAAACGGTGAGGTTTTTCTTTTTTTTTTCTTCTTCACCAATTAGGCCGAGGCCATTTTTCCAAAAGAACGTATCGATGTTGCTCGCTCCCATTTAAAGGGGTTGTTAAACTGTATTCATGTCACCTGCTTACGGCCCTTTCTACAGGGCTACAGCCACACTTCCTGCCTCAAACAGGAAGTGGTCGTCCCGAGGGGCTCGGTCAGTGTGCCGGCTGATATATCGGTTATGACATCACCAGGTCGAGCCTGAGCTGTGCCGCTAACTCACTATTACCAGGAACCCGTAGCAGCATGACCTAAACGGCTCCGTCCCGCCGAGGCAGGGCGGGATCGAGTCGGCCAGGGGGCCTCAGATTACTGGCACCTGCCTCCCGCGTGGTCTAGTGGGAGCAACGTCCAGTGCTGGCTACAGCGACCGGGGTTCGATTCCCCGTCGCGCAAGAGTCGGCTCTGGCCGGGAGTGCCACCGGGCGGCAATTGGCTGTCCGCCCCAGGGAGGAAGGGGGAGGGAAGCCGACACAGTTTGCTGCGCACAGGAGTGGTTCTGGGGTGCCGGAAGCAAACAGCCAACAGCACGGCGAAGTGTTGTCTCGGAGGAGGCAGCGCTTCGCCATTGTCACTGCCGGTCACAGGACTATGGCAGCGAACTACGAGGGAGGGGGTTGAACTAGGTACAGCGGGAGTAATTGGCTACCAAATTTGGAGAAAACTGGCACGGGTAAACCAGTCGCCAGGCCGATGCAGGCTACCAGTTGCGGTTATAGCTGGGGGCGGGGTTATATGGGGTGACACGTCTCTCCCCTTTGATCGGCACTAGCTCTCCTGCAGTAGGCCGGGTGGCCTGGCTCGCGGCGTGAGCGACAGTCACGGGCAAGCGTCGAATGGGGGGAGTGCACAAGCTCTACTCTCTCCTCTGCTGCGCGGGTTCAGCATCAGCACAGGGTGGGACCCGACCGCCAGCCCCGCGCCCCGGCTCACACGCAGGCCCAGACCTCAGCGCCAGCGACAATAAGCAGTCAGGCCCGCGGACAGACAGACGAGGAAAGGCTCATCCGAGACCGAGGAGGAACGGCGCGGGACGGAAACGCGCAGAGAACCCGATCACCCCCTCGGGACGGCGGTAATCGCGGACAGCGGAGGGGGAGAGAGAATCAAAGTCAAACGAACACAAACCAATGTTTAATAAAGGCGGAAACAAAGGCTTTAGGCTTTCTCTTTCCCCCAGAGATGGGGGGAGGCAGAGTAAAGCTCCCTTAATCTGTTTTAAATTGCGTCGGTTAAATGAGAAGCAAACACTGCAGTGCACAGAGCAGCAGGGCTCCGCGTGCAGTTGTCAGTTTTTCCGTCTGTCTGTCGCAGCTGCGTGACCGGACCTGGCCGCCTCGCCTCGCCTCGCCGCATGGCCAACACACTGCAGCCTGCAGCAACGTGTCACAAAGGACCAATGCTAAATATATAACCCAACTGCACATGCCTGCTGCGTCCTGTTGAGCGTATGGGCGCATCATATTCTGTGCATGCCCTTGTCTTTTAGTATGAGGTGTGTGAGGGGACTTCACAGCTGAATTTACACCTCCTGTCCTAAAGGGGGAGCTGCTCTGTACCTGTCTCTACACACATGGTTACTGAAATGGCTTTCCCAGAGCTCTGCTTCCATCATGCGGTTTGCCCCATGGAAGAGTGAAACAGGGCTCTTAAAGAACACAGGAGAACATATTCATATTGGGTGGTGTCATTCACAGGAACTGCCTGTACTGTATTTGCATGTTTGAGTCTGTGGACAGACTTGAATGTTTGCATATGCCAGTGTGAGTGTGAGTGTTAGTGTCGTGTGAGTGAGTGCGTGTGCAAGTGCGTGTGAGTGCATGAATGTGCGTGCGTGCACGTATATGTGTGTGTGTGCGTGTATGTGTGTGTATGTGTGTGTATGTGCGTGTATGATGTATGTGTATGTGCGTGCGTGTATGTGTGTGTGTGTATGTATGTATGTATGTAGTGTATGTGTATATACACACGTAGGCATGTCTCTCTCTAACCGGACCCCTCACCCGAGCTGGTTCTCCTTGTCCTCGCGCAGGTTCTGGCGGGCGGGGCGGAAGCGCTTGCTGGCGAGCGCCGCCTCCATGTCCTCGATCTCCCGCCGCCGGAGCTCCCGGATGGCCGAGCGAATGAGCCGCCGCTCGTCCAGATCCACCGTCCCGTCCAGCTGGAGAGAGACGAGGGGAGAGGTGATCTCTGGCATTCTGCAGGCCTGTCAGGCCACGTACAGGAGAGCAGTATCAGCCTTGAACCCTGCGCTTAACTACATTTACGTTTGACATTTTAGGCATTTAGCAGACGCTCTTATCCAGAGCGACTTACACAGTTTACATTTCTTTTACATACAATCCATTTATACAGCTGGATATTTTACTGAAGCAATCCAGGTTAAGTACCTTGCTCAAGGGTACAACAGCAGTGCCCCCAGCTGGGAATTGAACCAGCAACCTCTGAGTTACAAGTCCAGCTCCCTAACCGTTACACTACACTGTATTATATAATATAATATAATATAATATAATATACGCCATTTAGCACAGCACGCACTGTACTCAATCACACACACACACACATGCAGAGTCCCGCACACTGTGAGGAGGACACTGGCCCTGTGCTTGGACACGTTGGTCTTTGGTCTTTATTTAGGATATGAGAAGGGTGTGGAGCAGCACCTGGCAACAGACATGTGACATCTTTCATTTCCTGCACACGGTCTCGCTCCCACTCCCTGGATGTTGCCATGTCAGCATGCAGGCAGTTTCCGTTGCTCTGCGTGTGTGTGTGTGTGTGTGTGTGCGTGTGTGTGTGTGTGTGTGTGTGTGTGTGTGTGTGCGCACATGGGCCAGGTCTGGAGCTCAAATCGGGCCTGGACAGCCCCTTTCAAAGCCTTAAAAGGCCGTTCCAGGCCCATCTCGCTGGCCACATGAAACGCAGCGCGCGGAGCCCTGATGGTCAAAGGTCACGCACACTGTTTACACACGGGGAAGGAAAACAGTCATTAAACAGCGCGGCTCAGCCGGAGGCATTTGGCAGGCCCGTCGGCCCTTTAAAACCCGACCGCCCGGCCGCCCCGCTCCATATGGGCGTCGTGACCTCACCCACCCCACCGCTCGTCATCATCCTCACACGGGAGCTCAGTCTCTGCAATCAGACCGCAGAGAGAACCAGTAACGAGCTCGTTAAAGAGTCTTCACACACACGCCGCGACCGGGATCTTAATTCCACGCACGGAACCTCACTCCCCACCCATGGGAAAACCGTTACACGTTTCCAACACAATTTTCATGCCCGTTTCGGTTTTTTTGGTTGCTGTTGTTTTAGGTTACTCCCCACCCCACACACACAGTGGTTTGTTTGTCTGGTTGATCCAGTGACCAGGCTTAAGATGAATGGCCGGTTGGTTCTCCAGGATGGGGGTCTGTGGGGGGGGGGGGTTAGCGTCACACGTGATTTGACGTGAGATAAAGCGAAGAGTGATGACAGCCTGAGAGCGAATGGAAAAACAGCAGCGCTGGACACACCGAGCGTGGGACAGGCTCTTTCGTTGACGTTTCGGTTTGTTTCGTTGCAGGCTCTTTCATTGACATCTTTCATCAGGCTGGATTTGAATCTGCTTTCCATCGCTGCTGATTGAGAGGAATCCCGACAGCAGGATGACAGGTCCACTCACGACGCCGCGGTTCTGATCTGCACCCACGGGCTTACAGTTTGGGGATTGATGGCACCCATCTGCCGATAAAGCCAGGAGTGACAGTTTAGAACTTCCTCTTCTATGGGGCTTTCTGTGTGTGTGTGTGTGTGTGTGTGTGTGTGTATGTGTGTGTGTGTATGTATTCAAGGCCCACACAGCCCATGTATAATCTGCTGATTGAGATGCTGTAAATCACCGACTTGGAGCTCATGAGTGATGAGTCCATATGTGGAGTGGGTGAGCGGTTCAAGTGGATGCAAGTGCCAGGGAGACTCAGTGAGCAAAAAAACTAAGAAGTGTATTCCTCCATCGGGCATGAAGGACAAAGCTCTTCCGGAGATAAGCCAGGATCCGTCAAAACACAACAGGGCAGCACTGGCTCGGGAGCCGATTGTTTCCCGCCATTATGACAGAAACCGAATCCTGCAGCTGTGGCCCAACACTGGGCATTCCCCACCTCCCCCTGCCTCTCCTACATCTCTCCCCTGCGTCTCCCCTGCTGGGTTCCAACGGTCCATGCGGTCAGTTGGGGAGCCGGCCACTGGCCAGGGCTGCGTGAGATCTCAGGGGAATAGACACAGGGGAGACGCTGGCCGCTCACTCTACACTGCGGATTCACAAGAGCTGATCTGTGAGAGTGAGAGTGAGAGTGAGAGAGTGTGTGAGTGAGTGTGAGTGAGTGAGTGTGAGTGAGTGTGAGTGAGAGTGTGTGAGTGAGTGTGTGAGTGAGTGAGTGAGTGAGTGAGTGGTGAGTGAGTGTGTGAGTGAGTGTGTGTGTGAGTGAGTGTGTGTGAGTGAGTGAGTGTGTGAGTGTGTGTGTGTGTGAGTGTGAGAGTGTGTGTGTGAGTGTGTGAGTGTGTGAGTGTGTGTGTGGGGGGGTTATGCTGTGGTTCAGTGAAACGCAGGGCCGGCGTCTCCAAACAGAACTCCCTGTAATTACAGGACAGGCGCAGCGCTTACTGCTGACAGAGTGAGGAGGGAGTAAGAGGGATGGAGGGATTAGATGGGAATACGGCAGAGAGAGAGAGAGAGAGAGAGAGGAGATGGAGATGGAGGGAGTGAAAAAGATCAAGCCTTCACCTGTCATTTTCTTTCCCTGAGCTCTAATCACCTCCACAACAGCAGGACAAGCCATGTGAGTGTGAGCGCAAGTGTGTGTGTGTGTGTGTGTGTGTGTGTGTGTGTGTGTGTGTGTGTGTGAGTGTGAGGAAGTGTGTGTGTGTGTGTGTGTGTGTGTGTGTGTGTGTGTGTGTGTGTGTGTGTGTGTGTGTGAGGAAGGTGTTGTATATCAGCTGAGGATGGAGTAGAGAGAGGGGGGGTGGAGGAGCAGGGGGGGATAGAGAGGGAGGCAGAAGGCCCTGTCCTTGCCCCCGGGCCTGCATGGATCCAGAGAGGCAGGAGGTGTGCTGATGCTGACAGGGAGAGATCGGCGGCCGTGACTATAAAAGGGCAGGGGGAGCAGAGCGGATCAGAACGGGCCTCACGCTCATTCCACACATTCCTGCTGACTCACAGGGCGAGAGGGCACACAGGAAACCAGCACAACCAACCTGCAGAGAGGACGCTGACCGAGGAGCTCCGGGCCGGAGAGGGCCCAGACACGTAGAGGGTAGCGGGAAGACGTATACGCACGCACACGCACACACACAAACACACACACACAGCCCTTTCCTCGCTGAAAATCACAAGCTCGGTGCTGCATGAATGACATGATTACATTATATGTCCCAATGTGCCGACAAGACCTCAGGGTTTGCTTTAAAAACAACAATAACAACAACAACAACAACGTGAATTGAAGTATTTCAGACCGCAAAGTGACCCAGACCAGTTGGACGCGCTCCACAGAAACTGCAATAATTGCACTACAATAAGAACACTACAATGAATTAGTACACACTGCAATACAAACGACAATCGCTACAATCAGAATGCTGTGATGTGCATCTACTGCAACACGGTGGACTGTACAGAGTCACATGATCCAACAACAAGTGAGAGCCTGCTGTTAGTGAGGCACACACACACACACACACACACACACACACACACACACACACTCTCTCTCTCTCCCACACACTCTCACACACACACACACTCTCTCTCTCTCTCTCTCTCACACACACACACACACACACACACACACACACACACACTCTCTCTCTCTCACACACAAACGCACGCACACATCCACACGCACACACACACACTTGCTGAGACAATGATGAAGGGTCAGAACGGCTCACATGACTCCCTCTCCAGGGGTGAAGCGCTCACAGCACCAGTGGGCAGAGGAAGAGGCCCAGCATCCTGTCTCTTTCAAACGGGCCCCATTGTCATGGCCGACGCCTGGCCCGCACAACCTCATTATCCATTTATAAACCTCAATACGATGTGCTCTGCTCATGGCTATTAGCCTACCCAACCACAGACCCCACAACTCAATAACCAATCAATGGACACGTCAATCCATTACCATGTTGTGCAAACTGTTAGTTTTGTATTACGTAGCACAGTTTCTCAGTGATACTTTACTAGGACTAGGCCGTTTGTGGGCCAGGATTTTAGAACTGTACCCCTTCAAAAACCCCATCGCTAGTCAAGTTCCTGGTCGTGATATCACACGACGACATGGGCCAACATACGGGAACTTCATCACCTGCTGTCACGGGGGCTCATTCAGGTGAGGGAACCAATCACCTTTTATTCATTCAGACAGCCTGATACTGTCAAAAGCTAACAGCAAACAGTGTTTTACCAATTGTTTTCACTGGAGACACATTAACAAAAGTCCCAGACAGCCGAATTGATTCCATACGTGTCTGTCAGCATGGAAAACGCAGACACACACACACACACACACACACACACACACACACACACACACACACACCACACACACACACACACACACACACACACACACACACACACACACACACACACACGCTCCGTCTCTCCACTTCACGTAAACGGCGCGGTGCAGCGGCGCAGGACATTACACGGCGCACTGCATACATGTACGCGTCTCAGGCTGACGATCCCACGCTTTCACACTCGAGCGCCTGGACGGGATTTAGTTTCACGGACAAAGAGAAGAAGGAATTTACTCCGTGACTTTGCCTTGTGATCCTCCGGCCCAGCTGACGCCAAGTAACCGAGCAACAGCACCGGCCGGACGGACGGGGTTTCAAAGCCCGACCCGAGCAGCCAATCGGCTGGCATGCCCTCACACGAGGTCAGGCCGCATTGGCTCCGGCGCATCTGGGTCAGCGAGATGATTGGCTGTTTGGCACCCTGCCAGCGCGCTCACGCCCGCGTGAAGTCATTTGAAAAGGGAAGGGAAAAACACGCTGCCGTCTGCGGCCCGGAGCAGGAAGGCAACGACGCAGCGAATAAAACACACCTTCTCCTGGCCTCTCGCCAAGTCAAACACCTCAGAAAACCGTTACAGAGGCGGTAGGGAGCACAAACAGGGGCCAGTGGCACAGTGACCACATTGTAGAGCAAACACACAAACACACACACACACAGACACTCTCCGTAGGCCATTGACTTTCCCAACGGCAGCTTGTCCCACACAGAGCGCATTCTGCTGGAGCATGCAGGTTGTAAATCCACAGGGGGCAGAGGAGGAGAGACACAGAGTCCACAATCCACAGTCCAGGGGCATGGAGACGGCTACAGCCAGTCCCCCAACGGGCCAATCGGCTTCACTGCCAGCTCCTTTCAAACCAAAACACTGGCCATGGGGCCTGGCACAACGGATGTCGCAACGGAGAGCTTGCCGGCAGAGAGGGGGAGAGCGAGGGAGAGAGGGAGAGAGAGGGAGGGAGGGAAAGGGAGAGAGAGGGCCTGGACAGGGCGTTCAATTACAGTGAGCTGTGCCTCAGCTTGCACTGTTCAGCACTCAGGGTAGAGACTGTTCTGGAACACTGAGTCAGGTGTACACCCACTTCCTGAACCCCCCCCCCAGTGCTCTCTGAGTGGCGGCCCTTGAGACTTACTCCAATACGGGCAGCGCTGTCAGCTGAGCTGCTACATTTACCCACGCTAGAACCAAACCAAAAATGAACTGAATTAGCGCCTGTTGCGGCTGTGAGTGTGAATGTTAGCGGACATTATGGCGAGCGACGTCTTCCTCCCACATAGTGAGTGGCGCACATTTTTCCCCTCTGGCCTCGTAGCCGACACTGGACCAGATAGTGTAATAAGAGAGGGGAGCAGCGAGTGACAGAGAGGGGGAAAATGTGGGAGTTGGGATGAGGACAGGGCCTGGCAGACACAGAGAGACAGGAAGGTGATAGACAGGCAGGTTTATGACAGCCAGCCTTCCCACAAGCCCCCCCCCCCACCCCCTGCTCTTCGGTGGCCAGAGACGTGGGCCCATGTTCCCTGTCACGGAAGGATCACTTTCCCTAAAAAACCAAAGGGAAAAAACTGAAAAATCTGAAAAATGCACCCGCTAACCCAAACTGGAGGATAGAGCCTGCCCACCCCCCATCCACCACACCACACCACACCACGCTCTCTCTCTTTCCATCCCTCCCTCCCTCCCTCATTCACTCAGCTTAAGGGGTATTGTGTTATATTGTGTGAAGTCATCTGGGTTACAGCTTCCACACTGTGGCCAGGCTGTGATAGTTTTCAGCTGCAGACTGCTGGTACCAACATGGAACACACTGTTCAGTACTGCCTCTCCCCTCCTTCCAGTTCACATGTGCTGATTGTGGAGTTCAACTGCGTTCAAGTACAAGCGCAGTGCCTTCATGAAATTTTGTTTTGTACTATATGACAACATCTGCACAAAAGGTCATTTAGGAATTCTGTGATTATATTGTTTAAAAAAATAAAATAAAAATGTTTATACATTTTGTTGCAGATTTTTCCCAGTTTTTCTCCCCAATTTGGAAGCCAATTATAGCCTCTATTTATTTTGATTAACCCTCCCACGACGAACTCGCTGCCCGTCTCTACGGGGCAGGCTACTATCCAAGGCCGGCGATGATCCACCTCCTTCGAGTCGGAACTCACCGACCCCCTTTCTGGAGACACCCTTACGTGCTTCACGGCGAGTTCCTGCCGACCACCCTCCCCCCTCCCTCAGGAGAGGACAGCCAAACGCCGCCCCCAATCGGGGCTAACAGCCAGGGCCGGTCTGGCAGAGACAGGTTTCAAACCACGTCCCTATTAGGCATCTCGCACTCACACATGACCAGCCAAACACGGGTGCGTCAGACCGCTACGCTATCCGCCAGCCCCGTCAAAGATACAGTTTTAGTGTGTGATGTTGTAACTGGGTGGGAGAATAAATTGATGCGGCGGCCACAGGAGAACCGAGGGAACTGTAAACCTCAAAGGTACTGTGGTGAGACATTTCGGATACGACCCAAGCGATCCCCAGGGAAAGAGGAGTCACCGGTGACCCCCTGATCTTTACGAGCGGGGCAGCGGCAGCAGCAGCCGGGGGCCCTTTCTACCAGCGCCACGGAAACACCAGCTCACCAAGCTTTCAGAGAGAGAGCCGCCATCAATCACTGACAATTACAGAGCGCCTCCGACCACACGGCTCAGAGAGCACTGCCCAGCCAGCTGGGCCCCCAGGGCCTCAGCACCCTCTCCCGCGCGTGGCCTGAGAGCCGGCCACCTATACCGCCGCCGTCATGCCAAAAAACATCACACACCATCCTGCCCTTTAATCCTCAACAGTCCGCCTGAAACCTTTTGCAGTCCACATGTGACATTCAAATTGTGGGACTTTATCATATTGTCTGTGTCGCCCAAAAAAATAAATCTCAATTTTCACTATTTCTGATTCATGAAAGAGAATGCTGCATCAGTTGTTAACTGTCAATGTTTCATGGCTTTTTCTGACTACTATTTATTACTTTACAAAGTTTACGTGACTAAAACGTGTCTAATGTAATAATAAAACTTGTTTTTCCTCATTTCCTGAAAAGTTGTCTTTTTGGAGGTTTCAAAACTGTCCAGCCACTTTGTTTTCCACGAGTCAAGAATAGACACCAAAAGGCGTGCCCCTTTGTTTGTGGCACGCAATCCAACTTTGTATTGGTTTTTACACAACCATTCCCTGCCTTGGCAAAATAAAAACAACAACAAAAACAACAAGCACCACCTCAGCTGCAGCTTTTAGCCTTTTTGGACCCTTTTAGTGAACGCATACATACAGTCTCCTCTCCCCTCTGCTGTGAACTCAACAGTGCCCTCACCATTTCTGTTCAAATATCTCACATGTTGTGTGATGAGCTGTGAAACTGCAAGTAAGATCACTCCGACAAATGATTGGCTCAGACAGGACAGGAGGATTTTGCACTGAAGTGCAACTGAACTACTTGAACAACTATTTACTACAACGACCTTGTGTCTCCCCGGAGACGTGTGAGATATTGTGTCTCCTTGGAGACACAAGGTCGTTGTAGTGAATAGTAGTTCAAGTACTTCAGTTGGCCCTTTTCAGTGCAAAATCATTTAAAATGTAATACGATAAGTCCAATAATGGACGATATGTAGCCAAGACATTATTTGAAGTTCTCATTTAAATAGTTTAGAAGTTACTATGACTAAATGTGTTTGTGTTAAGGCAGTTTAGGCAAATTATTTTGTTTAATAAGGTTTTCAAGAGCTATTAAGGCTCAGTGATTTAATTTAAGTAAAGAAGAAACAAGTATGTAGAAATAAAAGTACAGATTTATTTAAAATACAGTGACAGCTTATTTATGATCTTACGAACACAACCACCCGCTCCCAAAATTCCAGGTTTAACTGTGGAATGGAAAACATTTTTGACCCAAAAAGGAGAGATTGGTAAAACAGCACCAACTCTTCCCTCACCCCGTTTCAGAGCCCACCGCCTTAAGCAGCCCAAACTCTGCAATAAATACCATATCATGAAACAGAAACGCACGGTGCTGCATTTATACCAAAACACAGGCTGTTTATATACACAACCATCATGTCTAGAGCTAAGAGAAAAGTCCTGTATTCTCACCAGGCAGAGAAACCTCACCTTTTTTCACTTGATCAGTTGCAGTGGTTCTGTGTGGCTCAGTTGGTAGAGCACAGCATTGGCAACGCTTAGGTTATGGGTTCAATTCCCACTGGCACCACATGTACTGAAAAATGTATGCATTCACTACTGTAAGTCGCTTTGGATAAAAGCGTCTGCTAAATGGCGTATATTATATTATATTATCAGTCGTGAGGGCTTGTGTGCGTGCGTTTACGGTACACAATAACACAATAAAATCATTGGCAGACGCTTTTATCCAAAGTGACTTACAGAAAGTGCATCCAGCTCGAGTAAATGAACCACCGATTGACGCTACAATGTCTAAGCACATCATTCGTCAAGTACGCCACATAAACAACGAGAGGACAACGCCACATAAACCAACAATGAGTGCAACAGATCTTTTTTTTATTATAAATATAGGGACGGGTGGGTTAAGGGACGGGTGGGTTAAGGTCCGAGGTGCAGTCTAAAGAGTTGTCAGCACTGCGGCAGAAGACGGGCACCGATGCGGCTGTCCTGACGTCAGCGTACGCCCGTGTGCCCGCCTGTTTACATCCACCGTACGCTTTGAACGGAGAGCCACACTGACCGCGTCTCACCCTCACAAACCCAGTCACGCCCCAGAGGAACGGATCCAGCTCCTCTCTCGTACGTGGGTCCGGAGCCAGGCGTGGCGGAGCTTCTCCGATCGAACGCACGATTTAAAAAAAAAATGCAGCGGTGGAAGGCTCTAACATCTGGGGGAGAGACAGGCCTGGAAAGACAGTCACTCATGCGATCCGAGGTAGAGGCTGCTCTGAGCTAGCGGGTCCAGCGCGTCTAAAAATAGAGGGATACGGGCCGGTTCGTCTCAGTTCCCTGAAGCAAGGTGGCCTCAAGAGCCCTGGGCCGTGGCCTGAGACGCAGGCTGTCTGTGAGATTCTGAAAAGAGGGTGGGGGTGGGGGGTGATGACATGGGACAGTGCTGTCAGCACTCTGTCAGATTCTAGTCTGTATCGTTTCCCAGGACTCCTGTGTGTCCGTCACAGCCTAGCGCTATTTTCTGGGTCACGTCGCCCACCCTCCCACCGCCGGCGGTAATGAGCAGCACAGAGAGCTCAGGGCTATGACCTCATCACTCACAGGCAGCGCTAAAGCACCTGCAGGGGAGGTGACCGCAGCGTCACTGCCGAGACGACCGGGTGAGCAATGCCCTCGTCTCCTTCCTTCAGCTTTCTCCCCCCCGCCCCCAACAGGAAAGACCAGGAGCTCTGAAACCAGACGGCAGCAGGGTGACATCACGGCTCTCGTGGGTTAGTCAGCGAACAGCGATTTGCCGACTAGCTGGCCCTGACTCACCCGCATTGCGCAAGGCCCTGTGCAGCAGCATGACACCGCCGAGCCCACGACACCCTCGGTCTGAGCACAGCAGCCCTGGGGCTCCTTTACCCTTTAAGCACTTGGGGTGTGTTTGCGTGGGCCTGGGACATGTGACGTCACCGTTCTTCACCGCGCTCACCGATCCCCGTCACCGATCCCCGCCTCCCTCCCGCCCTCACGCCCCTATGCACCTGTTCCTCCCTGAGGCCTGGAGCGGCTGGGCTCCCGTCTCGCCCACGGGGCAGAAATAGGGGAGTGGCTCACGCCTACAGAACAGCGGAAACTGTCACGCAGCAGGATCACAGCGTGTTCACCTGGAAAACCACAATGCTCTCTCTCTCTCTCCCTACCTCCCTACCGCCCTCTCTCTCTCTCTCTCTCTCTCTCCCTCCCTACCTCTCTCGCTCTCTCTCCCTCTCCCTCCCTCCCTCCCTCCCTCCTGGCAGCACCTGTCAAACAGCCGAATCCCTCCGTCCCTCCCTCCTCCTCGAGGACCTGATTAGCTGAACACGTGGTAAACAAACGCTTAAACAAATGATAGGGAGATTTTAAAAAACGCCAGGGTGTGGCGATGTTCTCCGTGACAGCCAGGAAGCACGCCTCCCTCAGATGATGCATGCATGTCACAGGAAGAGGAAGGGGGGCGGCTGTCAACGGTGGGGGGGTCAAAGTACAAGCAGGCACTGAACTGGATCAGTGACTGTGCCTCTCTCTCCGTCGGCCCCAAACTGCCTTTTTCCCTTATAAGGCTTCTGAGCTCAGACAAACACGGCAGAAAGGAAGACGCTTTGGCAAAGGGCAGGGTGAGACACACAGATAATGAGGACAGAGGAAAGACGATACGGACAGAAAAATAAAAGGGGGAAAGAGATCGAGAGAGGGAACGCACGGGGACGAGATATGGGAGCGACAGACGTGGCGGGAGGAGAGGAGAGCTGGCTGTCACATTGCATTCGTTTTACGGCCCCTTAATTGGTCTGGCAGCCTGCCAGCGGGAACCACAGCCAGTCACGACGCAGAGTCCACTGAACCGGACCAGAGAGAGAGCGACACACACAACACGGCGTCTGAGCATCGGCTGCACGACGTTTACTTTACAAAATGCATGCGTTGCACACACACACGCAGCGGAGATTTAGGGGGAACGCGCCGTCGCTCTAGACGGCGGGACGGACAGACGCACTCAGACGGCGTGCCGGCTGGCTCCCGGTTCCAGTCTGCCATGGCGGGCGTTCCGAGGGAACGCGGGGGCCCGTTAAGCCTCCAGGGGAGGGATCGGGTTGCACTGCGGACACTGAGCAGCCATTGTCTGGCGGAGGGTGTGTTTTCCTCTTCAGCCGGGAGCGGCTGGCGGGATTCCCGTGCGGAGTAGCGCCGCACGTGTGGAGCAGACGGCCCGGCCGACTGCAGCGGGTCTGATCTGGGGACGCGCAGACACCCCCCCCCAAACCCCCACCCACCCACTCCACTCCAGCGAGCAGAAACAAAGATAGAGAGAGCTCAGGACGCTAGGGCATTCACAGTACAGTTACATATCTGTGTGATAAAGGAGGGGTGGAGGGGTGGAGGAGCGGGTCGGGGGGGCCCAAATCCCAGAACGAAGGGGGTGGAGTAATTACACATAATTAACTTCAGGCTGTCCAGCTACCCCTGACACAAGATAACAGTGTGGACTAGCTAGAGCATCGTGCTTTTGAAGTGGTGCTTCAGACTGCAAACGCTCAGGGAATTTTACTGTAGGTGAGTGAAGCACTGCGTCCGGGTCTATTCGCTGGTGAGGCTGCTCAGGATCCTACTCCTGTCTCCAGGGTCCTGCAGTATAAAAACAGCGCGCCAGTACCCCTCCCACCCCTCATGACGCTGGTCAATTCTCTTAAACCTCACAGGCGTGTTTGGGCACCGGCCTGTCGTAGGCTCGACGGGGCGACTGCTCTCTGCAGCGCCATCGAGACGGTGGAAGGTTTTGAGAGTTTTAGAAAAGCGTGACAGCCCAACGTTTTCCAGGAATGCTGCCCGCCTCGCACATCGGTTGCTCAGACGTTTTGGCACGGCCTCTCTGTGGAGTCGAGCCCGGGAGTTCCACTGCAGGCCGGCTCCATTCAGGACCGCACAAAGGGCCCGGCGCTGCTCCTGCCAGCACACGGCCAGCGCTCAGGGCCCCCGACCTCGCCGCCTTTGGACCCGCCATGCGGGACGGCGCTCTCCTAAAGGTCGCTTTGGCCCGCGCTGCAAATCAGAACGTTCCGGGCCCTGGCACAGCCTCTTCATCCTAAATCCCCGACCGGGACAGACTGTCGCATGCAATCACACTCTCCCCCACACCCTCCTTTTCATCCCTCATTCCTCTTTGTTCCCCTCTACCAGACTTCCAAATGCGCCGTCTATAAAATCGTACCGCCCCATATTGTCAAATAATGAAATATAGAACTTTTTCTTTCCTCGGTCACAAACGCATCTTGTTCTCGTTCTCCTTGTTATCCATCTAACACTCCTCACTCTCCCCCTCTTCGTTTAGCAGCGCTGGATCACATTTCCGGTTCCTCTTTGTTGTTGCTCTTGTTGTATCCACTCACTCTCCCGCTCTCCCTCTCTCCCTCTCTCCCTCTCTCCCTCTCTCTCTCTCCCTCTCTCCCTCTCTGTTTCACTTCTGATCGGAAACGTACGAACAAAAGATACACGTGACACAGTAACCAAGGTTACATGGGCCCAAAAAAAGATGTGAAAGGCAGGCAGGTACTCACAAAGGTACTCTCCTCCTCCGTGGGTCCCGCTCTCGTGGATCACGCTGTAAAGACACAATGTACTCATGGGTAGAAAGTGTGCCGTGCCAAACAGAACAAAACACACACAGCGAAAAGGAAACAATGGCACCACACAGAAGAACAGATTATGTTAGCTTAGCTCACGTACGGATTGTGCCGTTTATCTCTGATTAGACGGAGTGGGAGTCATGCGGACCCTAATCCCGCTGCAGACTGCAGTCTGGTTTGGTTGGGACGGGGTCCAGGGTTGGGATGAACTAGGCCAAGTTAAAGGAGGGAGAAAGTGCAACGGCCCTGCCCCCACTACCGGAGTCCTGTACCGGAACGGGCCGCTGCGTCCCCAGTGGTGAGAAGGACACAAGACTTCCCCAAACAAATCCACAAAGCAGGCCCTACCCCTCCGCTCAACATAACTGGAGAACAAAGAGCTGTGCAGGCCTGGTGAACTGAGAACACTTAAGGGACTTAATTAATTAATGAAGGGACTCATAATTAAGGGACTGGTGTTGGAAATTAGCTCTGGCTGTACACACGTACACGATGCATAGGGTACTGCTTTTAATTGTATCAACGTTTAAATGTACTCACTCCTCAATCTAATAATCAAATGAAATTAAACTAAAGAAAAGAGGGACGCAACAACGTAGACCCTTTCAGCCCTTTATTTTAGAGAGACGTCAAACGCGAAGCGGAGACAGACATGACAGACGCAGGCCGGCTTAATCCAGGAGGAAACAAGCAGCAGAGGGACATTCTAGAACCAGAACACTCCGCTCAGCCGCCCCGGCAACCATACAGTAACCCCCCCCCTCCCTCCCTCCCCCTCTCTTCTGTCCCTCAAGGCCTTCAAACCAGAGTTTTTGGGACGGAAGAGAGCGATAAACAGAGCCCTCCCTTCACATTGCTGGGCTTGTCTTTTTTTTGTTTTTTTTGGCAGGAAAAAAAATAAAATTAAGAAAAATAAATAAAACATCCAGAGGAGATGATCTCGGAGGATACGAGCTTCCTGGGGGACCGTGGACAGAAACGCAATATCTGCAGCAGTGCGTGCCTGCGCTCCCAGACGACGTTGCAAAGAGCTCTTTCCCCGAATATCCGATGACTCAAGGTTTGTTTGGACCGAGGATGAGCTTCACCGACGGGATGGGATTTCCTTGTTTGAGGGGAAACGCTGCCAAGAAGGCGCTGACCCACAGACCGCAGGTGTAAACAAATGCACTGCGCTGCATGCACTGCCGGTTCTCTCTCCACTGCAGCCTACCCAGGTTCCCCGTCAACTGATTTGCCCTCGCCCCACGATCCCGCCCCCCCTGCGTGGCTGCTGGGCTGCCTGGCTCCCCCCAGTCTACAGCTGAAGGTGAAACGCGTCGCGCGAGACGACAGGAAGTTCTACCTGGGAGCACACGGCACGCACGAGAGGAGAGAGCAGTTAATCATCCTCTTCTGAGGAGCTGCAGGGGTTGGGCAGAGACAAGTGAAGGGACGAGAGAGAGGGGAAGAGGGGAGAGAAGAGAGGAGCGATGACAGGAGAGAGGTTAAGAGAGAGGGGGGCGGGGGGAGTAGAGCAGATAAGGCTATCGGGCCCAAACAAAAACATTAAAGGCAAAAAAGAGTGAAAAAATCCTAAAGAAAGTCAAACATTAACAAAGTACATAGCAGACACAGGGGCCACGGCCTTGTAATCGAAAAGGTCTAAATATATCCTGGATTCGTAGTGAAATCAGTGTAAACTGCATGTGACTGAGACGGCGAGTCACTTCCTGCTTTTTGGGAGATGCCTGCCCCAATTTAATGCCAAAGTCCTACTCCTACTGAGAGAAGCATTCACTCTGCAAAACCTGGCAGCCAGGTATGTCTGCCTGTCGGTCTGTCACTGTCTGAGAGACATTCAGCTACAACAGGATTTCTTATATACAGAGACAATGGGATTCTGTTTATATATAAATAAATGTACTGGTATCTGCCAAAATAAAGGGAACACTTCAGTAAATGAAGGATTCTGGTGGATCTGTTATGGTGTGGGGTCCATTTTCCTGGCATGGTTTAAGTCCACTCAACCCCTTAGAGAGAGCATTACCACCGCCATCAACAAAACACCAAATTATGTGACTTCTCGTGGAAGAATGGTGTTTTGCGTCCCTCCATTTGAGTTCCAAACAAGTGTAGAATCTATGTCAAGGCGCACTGAGGCTGTTCTTGTGGCCCAATGCCCTATTAAGACACTAAAAGATGTTTTCTTTATTTGGCCAGCTGCATGTATATTATACTTTACCAGTACCAGATAGCAGTGACATTGTTTATATTCATATATTCAATGGATGTAAATCTGGCTCAGATTAAATTTATGCCAATACCGCATTGTATATAGACAGTCATGCCAACGAGGCACAGTGAATTTGAGACAGAGAGACGTGGAGGGGAGCGGCAGTCAGGGAGATGGAGGGAGGGAGGGAGTGAGTGAGTGAGTGATGAAGAGATGGAGGGAAAGCTCCCTACACTTAGGACTAATTCACTGGCCTGTCACAGCCTGTCAGGGACGGGGGAGAGGAGGGAGACCGCTGCGCGCGAGCGGTCGCTGGGAGAGACGGGAGGGTTGTCACATATAAGCAAATAATTACGCTTGTAAAAAATGTCCCCTCCGGGTACGGTAGCACCTGCTCCACGAATTTCCAGCACATAGTGCCAGAAGAAGAAAAAAAAATGGCATGAATAGATTTTCCGTCCTTCTGCGACCGCGCACGCGAGAGAGAGAGAGAGAGAGAGAGAGAGAGAGAGAGAGAGAGAGAGAGAGAGGGGGGAGAGAGAGAGAGAGATGGGGGAGAGAGGGAGGGAGAGAGAGTGAGCTCATTCTGGAGAGCCTGGGCTCCCACACCAGCCCCGCAGCCCCAGTCCCTGGGCCCGAGCAGGAGAGGAGAGGAGGGGAAAAACACCTCCGATCCCTTTTCCAGAACCTTCCTTCAGCTGCTTGGCGGCGTGTCGTTCCGGGCCCACTGCGGCTCGGCGGTCCGGGCGCTAACGTCTGGCTGCCGATCCATTCCTTGGGCTGAAGAAGTCAGGAATCTGTCCTCCTCCTCCTCCTCCTCCTCCTCCTCCTCCTCCTCCCTCTCCCTCACTTGCTCTTTCTCTCCCTCCAGATGTCTCTGGCACCCAGGTTAACCGTTCCGTTCCTGAGCCGGGAGGGATACGCGGGAACTTGAGCTGTGCTCACGTAGCCAAAGAGAGGTCACTCTCCTAGCGGTCTTCTTGGTTGGTTGACCACTTATTTGTTCATTTGTTTGAGATGAGTCTTGAGACGGTGCTGGAGTTTTCAAAATACACTGAAAAAAACCCTTTATAACATTTTCTACAAGTTTGTTGACATAGCTAGTGCATGTCTTCTTGTTCACTTAAATGCCTGTTTTTATGAAAATATAATTAGAGTAACCTATTCATTTATTACTATTCTACACACATTGTGAATATAAAGACAATGGAATAAAACACACAGGAAGGGCCACAAATAGAAAGCGGAGCATACGATTAAACTTCACACCAAAAATATTACTGACCTGTTCTGCAAACATATAGAAAAGACGCATTTACCCCTGCATGTTTTTTCTATATACAACGCAAACTAGAACACAATGGATTTTTAATAAGCCTTTCAATGGTTCATAAATTACATTCTCGCAGCAAATCACAGGAAATGCATTCACACTACACTATCAGTAAAAATAATAAAAAAATGTAATATGGTATTTTTAGTCATCGTCAGAAAGCGCCAGGGAAACAAACACAGCTTGCTCCCAGGGTCCAGTTCCAATGTACATCCAAATACACAGGCTGCTCCCGAGGGCCAAGCTGAGCTGGACAGCTGTCAAACAGGACCACGCCCACAATAACGCCATCCTCTCAGGGCCTGAGAATAAAGGGCCAATCAGAGGGAAGAACACATCTCTACGAGGAAGTAAAAGGGCCTTGTTTTGTACAGCAGAGATGGGACAGGGACGTGCTCGGCTCTGGCCCTTTCTGCATCGAGCGGAATCCCGAGAGCAGACCCGGGCCACCCCGATTGGGTGTCGCGGACGGGGACCGTCCAATGAGAATAGGAATTCTCCTTCCGACATCCTGGTTCCTTGCCAGGAAGGACTAGAGAAGGAAGCGTGGAACAGCGTGAACGCCGACATCTAGGTCACATATCTGAGAGCGTTCCTCGGTTATGTGGCAGCTCTTTTTGTTGTGTTGTTTTTTTTTGCTGAGGCACACCCCAGATATGAGAGGGCGGCGTCTTTAAGTCTGATAGGGCCTGTGTTTCAGGTGCACAGTGACAGAGAGAGAAAATCATTTGGAATTTGGCAGCTCCTCAAAAAAAAAAAAAAAAAAAAAAAGAAACTGCTTCTCTGCACAGCCTACATTCGGGTGAAAGTTGTTGGCAGGGGGGGTCCTCGCCTCACGGGAAGGTGGCAACATCGCGGTGCATTGGCGGACTCCGCGGGCAGACCCGGCCAACGGCTGTAAACAACAAGCTTTCAGGGATCAAACGGCGTTAAGCGTGTCACATGCGCGTCTCACAGACTTACTCTCAGAAATGCTTCTACGCTTTCCCAGGCCCTGGCTCAGACTGACACCGATCATTAACACAACAGCTCTAAGCTTGTGTCGCAAGTCTCACAGACACCGTACCCCAAGTGCCAGAGTTTCAAGGCACAAACGTCTACTAATTAGGGAATTAGGGCTTTGGCGCGGTACGCCCGTGCAGGTGTGAGTGCTGCTTTGTTGTTCTGCTTCAGCGCAGCGCAGCGTGGGGGATTAGCCAGCCCCCCCCCCTCCCCCCCCGCGGGAGAGCAGATGCTCCTTGTGGCCCCGGCTCTGCAGGAGCATGCAGTGGCTTGTTCAGGGCTCACCTGTGGAATGCACCTCGTCACACCTGAACACCATCAAACTGCACTCTGGAGCAGGGGGCAGCGGTGGGGGGGGGGGGCCTTCTGGATCTGTCCATTACGGCTGGATTCCAATTCCATTTCAATTCAGTCGATTCAGGCAATTCAATTAATGATTTTTTTGTTTAAAAATAAAAAAATTAGTTGTTCAGTGTGGCTAAGTAGGTAGAGCATGGCGCTGTTCGATTCCCATTGTGACGCATGGAAAATGGATGCGTTCACTACTGTAAGTCGCTTTGGATAAAAGCGTCTGCTAAATGACTTACTTACAAATCCTCATATGACCTTATGGGCAATTGATGAACTGAATTTCAATTCATTTCTCGACTGAACTGAAATGGAACTGACCCAAAACCCTGCTGGACGGCCGACTTGACAATACTCCCTCATCACCTCCTCGTCCCCACATTGTGCTGCAGATGCATTTTGCGAGAGGGACAGAGTGGGGAAAGACAGGGAATAAAGCTTTCAGCTAGCTACGCTCACATTTTTTTGAGCATGTCTCCTTCCATCTAAACACGGCTACTCCCAACGCAAACTTGCTTAACGATAAGGACAACCAAAACAAAACAAATATGCTTACATAATCCGCAGCAGGAAAAAAATAAGCCCAGATTTCTGTTGCATAGCTCTGATTAACTCTGACCAATTTTCTTTTTGGAAGAGAGGCTTGACATTTCAGACCCGGGATCGGCTAAAGGGAAAAGGCCAGAGGTGGACCACCGTACAAAACTCCCCCAAAAAAACTTTTCTTCCGTGACCTTCGACCTCCTGGATCCCGTCAACACTGAAGGGTCTGGCCAAGATGGTCGTAAAGCTTTTGCTCCAGGGTGCTATACATCGCTTAGACTGACCCAAGGAAGGCAGTTGCTCTATTTTTAACATGCGAGTCTCTTTCGCTGGGGAGACAAGGGGTCGAGTGGGAAAGCAGGTCGAGCAACAAATAACTATGGCAGAGACATCGGCTCACACACTGGCCTTTGAGAGCTGGAAAGAAAAGTCCCAAAACCAGGAAGAGCCAATTATGCCAATGCACAACGAGACACAGACAAGTGCACTCACAGCCGAAGAGGAGACTACACAATTTTTTTTTGTTTAACTCTCCATCCATGTCATCACTATATCATTCAAAGGAATAGAACAAGCCCCCTCTGTGTGTGTGCATGTGGGTGTGGGCGTCTGTGTGTGGCTCTGTGTGTTAACCTTCAGTGCCAGATTACATGCCTAAGGCTATTGAACCAAATTCAGAAAAATGAGGATGAAGAGAGCAGACAAAGCCATCTCTATGGGCAGCAGCCAGGAGTCTCTCACCTGTGCGGGGAAGAGAGCCAGACGGTCCTGCCACACAGGGGGGGACAAGGGGGTCTCCGAAGCCAGCGAGACGTCAGGGGCCTCGTGCGTACAAACAGGTGCAACCGCCTACCTGCACAGGTGTAAAACGGGCCCAGCCAGACCCAAGGGTGGGGGGGGTTTGGGGCAAGGGACGGCCACACCCGTTCAAAAACCGCAGGCCGTACGCCTACAGTGTCAGCGGATATGTTTATGGTGTGAAGCACTGGAGCTTGCAGAACGCGATGTGGGGCTGTGATCTTTGAGAGAGCGCGGGCGGGTGAAGGACCATAAAGATAATCAGCGCAGACGGAAAACAGGGCCATGGCTTTTGTTATTTATGGGTCACACTGGAAGAAAAAGACGAGAAGAAAAACACGCACGGGGAGAACAGGTTTTGTGTGGGAGAGGTGCAGCGCCAGACTGCCACCACAGAAATATGTTTGACCGAGCAATTATCTCCCCCTCTATCATTACGGCGTAGTTCAGTGTATTTCAGAAGGGACGGTAATTTCGCGCTTCGCGGCAGCTCGCTGTCACGGCCGGAACGGAGTGCGGAAAAAGACGCCGACGGTGCTTTTATGTTTCGAGTCAACTGATGGAAAAGGGTTTCATGACTGCCTTGTTATGGGGGGCGGGACGATGACGACGATAAAGCAGCTGTTGAACCTAAATGAGAGCTCACACATGATGGGTGCCGTTGTGAGGACCAGCGTATGACCTCCCCCCACGCACACACGTGCACACAAGTCTCTGCCCTCGCGGTAAACTTGAGCCATTCTCAGTTCAACTATCAAACTCACCCACGAACATTTCCCAGCTTTCTACATAGACACATATTATAGAACCTCAGTGACAAACCAGTGACGACTGGGAACGTGGACTTACACCGCCAACCAACGATACAGCCACTTGGGCTTAAGTTTACATATGCTTATCGAAAACCTAATTATCGTCACCTTAAAAAAATCTGGAAGTAAAATCCACATGGCTTGTTTTTCAGATCTCCTTCCCAAACGCCACAAACCTGGCTGTAAATCTTTATCACTCGCATATATATTTACGTGAAACAAATAAACAAAAAGAAATTACACGAGGGGAACTTAATTTGATCCTCTCTGTCAAGAGAAAAGGACAAACATTGCTGTGCAGTGCACTTGGCTTGGCAAGGCTGAGAGCATAGTCACTTTACAGCCTTAAGGTCACAGATGGATGTTCTTTTCAACTGCTGGCAGTTTTAGCATCTTTGAATCTCTACTTTCTTTAATTATCTAGCATTCTTCATTCCAGTGCATTTCCCATTTAAAACAATAAAGATCTTAAGCCAAATCAGCTACTCTTGTCTGTCAGAATGACATGTGATGCAGACACTTGTGAATGATATTCACTGTTTGGATGTTTTAATTGCGAATGGACACTGCTGTTGGTAAACAAAAACTCTTTTGACGTGTAGATTCTAAAGGGCTCGACTCTCACCCCCCCAAACCCATCCCACCCCAAAGTCTAACAATTTAGTGAAAAGTATTAAGCTGGCAATTTATATTTTTTTATCTTAAATAAGTGATTCAGGGATGCGGTATGGAATTCTGCTGTCCCATGATGACTGAAGATGTTGACTATGGCCCTGCCATGGCATCCAGTGATGGGCTATGCCGGTGATGTCATCACGACTGCCAAGCAAGCCGCGTGACATCATATCCGCTGGCACTCCTGCAGTAGGTGGCCCCACAGGCCAGAAAGTGAGCATTCCAAATATGGACTTCACAACTCTGGGCTGAACAGGGGTTGGACACAATATGAAGACATGTCAAAATGACACGAGAAGCTTTAAAATCGCGTATCAATCACGTTAGCGCCACGCTCATTTCTTGCCAAAGCTAAAGCGCGGCCTTATCAGAGATTTACTACCATGAAGTCACATAGAGGTCTCCCGCTCAACGCATTCCTCCTTGTTGGTTTCGGAGTGGAAAATAGCATTTTCTGAAGTCTTACAAACAGGCCCGTATCCAGATTGACAAATCATTCACTTTTTTTTTTTCTTCTTCCTTTCCCCCTTCCTCTCTCCCCCAACAGATAGCATTCCTCGACCAAAACGAGTGTTCTTTTCAAAGTGAAAATAGCGGTATTTTTAGATGCCCTTTATGGTTTTTTGGGCTTGCGATTGTGTCTGGCCACGACTCTTTGGGAAATAAACACATCAGAGTTAGTGCCCAGCCTCCAGAAAATTTTTACCACAAAAGGAGAACTTCAGCCGCCCGTCCAATAAATCGTGTGCCACTCGACAGGGCCAACCGTGCCCTTCGTTTGCTCTTCATTGTTGTTACAATTACAGCAGCGACAAAAATGAGACTCGTTAAAGTGTCTTGAGCAGCACCAGGTGACTCATTTTACTGCCCGTTTGAGCAACGGGACTAAAAAGCGAAAACAGACGCAAGACCACTGATACCGCCGCTGTCCTTGTGCATTTGCGCCAACAATCAAGTGCTTTGTTTTCTTTGCTTTTGGTTACTGTATGGTATGCGCGCGTGCTGCTATGTAGTTTGGCACGGTTTTATGTGGCTCAGCAGGTAGAGTGTGGCGCTGACAATGCTTAGGTTGTGGGTTCGATTCCCATGGGGACATATACTGGGACTGTAAGTCACTTTGGAAAAAAGCATCTGCTGAATGGCACGTGAATATACTGTATATAGTTTGAGTGATGTTCTACCATTCAATGTTTGCTCAAATCTGTAAGCATGGGAGTACAATACATTTTACATTTTAAGCATTTAGCAGACGCTCTTATCCAGAGCGACTTACAAGATGTGCATTAATACATGGTAAGAACAATCATAGTTAGCGCACAAGATCAGTGCAGTAATACAACAGGAGTCTCTTCACTTCAGTGAGTTGCTACAATGCTCTCCACCTCAGCTCTACACCCGAGAGGGTGTGGCTTCAGGTGAAAAACGTCACACATGACAGATCCCTTCATCAGATTTCCCCCTCAGCAGGTTTAAAAAAAAATACAATTAGGCACGTCTGCATACGACTCATCTTGACTTGTCTGACAGCTCTGATGACTAATGCTGTTGAGCAACAATGACAGCAGAACCACGCGTGTGATTTATTAGAAAATTGTCTGCAAACTATAATGTGGTGCGTGAGGGGAATTAAGAGTGTGCATTGTCCCATTTTGATCTCAAAGGAATCTTTGATAATTTGCGTGCGTGCATGTTGTGTGTGTGCGCCAGCTTGAGCCCGTGTGAGCCTGCGTGCGACCGCGCGTGTGTGTGTTTTAAATAATTTAGGAGTGGGGATATGAGGAAGTAGTCCAACCGAAATTTGAGGTAACAAGTTGCTACTAGCACTATGGTGCATGATTTTTTGCCCAACGAAAATAGTAGGCTATTCTTAAGTGTTCAAAGAAAGTGAAAGATTACTATGTCAGGTGCTTCCAGAGATTCCATCACATGCAACAGCAGGCCTAGCATTAAGTATTACGTGTTTACCGGGAGAATAAAACGTCATTTATTCAGCGAAAGAAGTAGGAGACAACTTGGAATAAAGTAACAGGATATCTCAAAAAAGTGCAATCCATTCTGTTAGCTTCTTCCGAAGAGACGACCAGGAGACTCAGCAGTCTGACTTGAAATGCAAGTTTTATTACACACAGCGGTCCACAGCGAGTTGGTAAAGAGTCTAAAGTGAATGAGTCTCTAAATACATACATAGGGACAGATGATCAGTTTATGAGCCTTTGTGTTGCTAACAAAGCACAGTCAGGAAGTGATAGCGTCTGATTAGCTCATTCAATAAAAGAGGCACTGTTTGCTGACAAAGCATCGGTAATCAAAGACAGGAATTTACTGTCTAATCAACTCACTCATTCCTATACAGATGACCTAGTCAAAATGGCACGGTTAATGTATTTCACAACAGACAGCATACACAATTCTTCAATTCTAACACAAAAAAAAAATCCAAAGAGCTTTTAAAATAACTTCCCTTAGCTATCATTTACCTTTTATTGTGTACGATTACATGCAACTTCCGACATGCCTATACATTAAGTTGTTAAGGAAGTTTAATTTTGTATTTCATTGAAAAAGAAATGAACATCCATGAATACACCTCCAACAGCAGGGAGGGTCGTGTCTACCGTCATTTGTGACATGACAGGTTAATTATATCCTTACTGTCAGAGATTAAATAGTCTGTCAGCTGCATGAGGTGACGGGGAACGCAGTCGACGTTTGTGTACGGTATTTGTGTATGCCCTACCAGCATGACACACGACTTTGCTCAGCATTTCTCGTGAAACGGGAAGCATACACACGGTGACATAAACAAACAAGACGGAGACAGAGTCAGGGGCGAACAAAAAGTTCCAGGCAGCATCTTAAAACTTCGTTCTCCCATTTCCTGCTCCTCCGATGCCCTTCGGCGCTGTGAGCTGTTTTGTTTTTTTGGCATTCCTCCGGCACGTTCTAACCCTTCGAGGACCCTTCCCACCACTCAACGACGCCGTCCCCGCGAGAGCGCGTGCGTGCGTGCGCGCGCGCGCTCGCGTCCCCTTCCCCTCTTTGAAGCGCACACCGGGTTTGAATTAGGAATGTAGCTACTGCGCTACGCTTTTAGGACCCCACACACTCCACCACCACCCCTCCCTCTTTCCCCAGCCCCCTCTCCGCTCGGGGCCCGAGGAGAAAGGGGACCATTGCACCCGTACCCCTCTCGACGCAACTGATCTTTTTGTTTTGAGCCTCTCCCGGCAACATCAATTCAGTGGAACAGAATCACTTTTTGACCTACCCCTGCCCCCCAACCCTACCTCTTGTCTATTCAGCTGGTTCTCATACAGAATTTCATAGGGAACACGGACAATGCGCGCTCCATTTAGGGATTAGTGAGCTCAACAGGCAAATGTTTGCATAAATTAAATTCCACTGAGAAAAATGTGGTCTCAACCTCCGGGATGCGCCTGTTTTATAGGGCTCGCGTGACTGTGAAGTAGCTACTTAATCAGGTAATATTTCGTTATTACGCTCACAACTAGTGCCAGTATTGAATATCATGCGCAGTTGTAACTTAATATTTGGTCAAATAAATCATTAAAATATATATTGGGGAAAAAACATTTGATTGAGTTTGAGATTAAGTACGTGAATAATTGTTTAAACTTTTTCACGTTCGCTAAATTGCCTACGCTTTAAGTGTAAGACGCCTCCATTCAAGGCGCCGTGTTGACATGCATAATGTAGCTATATGCTGCTGGCATTGAATGTCGTCATTGCCAGATATGAATACTACTGCTTACAAATGTGCACACCATTAACAGATCACCATAAACAATAAAATGTTTTTTTAAAACGCGGAAAAGCAACTCACCAGGTTCCGGAGGGACGGTTCATCCAAAGCTGAATATCTTTCATCAGACATACTGTCAGTCCGCACAACTGTGACAGGTCACAGGTAGCGAAAAGGAAGCGTTTGTGTTGTTGCTTGGGAAACTCCAAAATAATAGAAATGGTCAACGTTACGCTCACTATATATCTAGCTAGATGTCTCGAGACGATGCTTTCCGAATTGCGGCTACAATATTTACAGACTATTCAACCACAATCTCCCCCCCCGGAAAATGTTAATTTTAGCTGCGCATTGTTCTTTCGGCTACAGTTGCAATGCGGTCGCTCCGAAAAGAACGACGGCTCACGCGATTAGTGGAAGAATCTCCAGTGAATTCGTTAACCCCGTTTGTGATTCTCCCACGGTCTCCTCCGTGCGCGCGCTGGAGAAATTCAATAACGAATCAGCGAGCTCGGAATGTCCGGCGGTTATATTAATAGTGCTCTTTTTGGACAATATTCGTTTGCCGAGAGCATACGAAATACAAACAGGAGCCAGCCAGCTGCTGTATTAACGAAGTATTCGGACTACCGAATCGTTAGAGGAAGACAATTGGCTAGCTTGCTTGTTAGCCAAGTAAAAATGTGCTTTCGTTTTCCTTGCGATATCAAGAATCAATCACATTTCCATTGCAAGAGAATTTCAAAATTGCCCGTTAGGTCACAAATTAAGATGGATTAATGTGACACAGTTAATTTTTAGGGCAGCGCTCACAATCTCACTCACGGAGAAAAACGAATCTACCCTGCCTTGTTTCTCCACCTGCTTGTTTATGGCAGAGGAACTTATAGCTCACGCTGTTTGTTTCAACAGTCGTCTGGCGTCATGCATGTAAATGCAACACTGTGCGCTCTTGCGTTCATATATTAGCGGGGTAAATTATTTATGTCAAATATTTGCCACAAGATTCCTGGCGAAATCTAAAACACCGCTCTTGTGTTAAGCTGTCCCTGCTCTCTCGTCCCCACGTTTCACGCTCGAGACAAATTCTGCATTAAACGCCACACGTTGAGCGCGAGCTTCGAATCCTCGCTCCCCACTCACGCGGGCTCCAGCGAAGAGCACTGCCCCCTAAACAAGCTCAGCAGCCAATCGGAGACCACGGACCTCAAAACCGTGCCAACCCACTCCGGGAAAGTGAAGTGCCCATTGGTGAAAGTGAATGGTTGGGAGAAGGCAGTGCGGCTGTTGGGAGAGCAGTCTGAACTTCAAAAAACAGGTGATGTATTTGAATTTCATGCAAAAATAACTTGACAAAGCAACCTTTACTCTCCCCCACGCCACCCTTTTATTTTAAACGTTAATGAATGTTTTAAGAATGAATCAAGAGTAAAATACGAGGTGGTCGTTTGTACACACTTGCTGTTATGCCTGTGAAACCCATCACCAATATTACAACAATTAGCCTAAATCATTTGTGCTCTTATTTTAATATCTTACAACGGTGGGGGCAGGGTGGATAGGCAATACAGCCATACCATGCCGTTAGGAGTCCCACTTGTAAATATTGGCAGCCTTCAAGCCATGGGAGTGAGCGCCTTCCTGTGGCCAACAATTCTCATGACAACTTCGATTTTGGAATTCTGGGATGGGGGCGTCATAGCCTATTATGGCTAACAAGATTTCACCGATTAATTCAACAAGTAATCAGAATGAAAAAAGACAGATTCCTATTCTATTCTTGTGATCGATTTTCTTTAAATATCCCAGGTTTTTGAGTGGAAGGCAGCTAACCAAAATTGTATTCCACAGGGTCTATATTTCTACTCACTTCACATTAATGCATCCAATAAGGCAGAATGATGCGAGATACTACATTACAAAGATATAATCAATACAGGTAAAGTGGATCTGCATTCCGCCATTTTAATGAATAAATATGGTGTGGCATTTGATTCTTGAGAATTCATATATATTCAAAATTCCATCTGCAGTTATGATGCTGCACGAAAAATAAACCTCATAGGGTGATGTTTACACTCAACACAGACGTATTATAAAGATTCTCACCAAGTAATCAAATGTCCTGCTCGCTACAGGGATTAAGGTTATGGTGATGATACAATGTGACTATATTTATGTATGCATTTTAATATTTTATATGCGCTTTGGATATATTTGATGTGTGGAAAAATGTGACAAATTTTTTTATCTTTAAGAGCCAGATATTATTGCACACAGTAGATGGGGAGCACTTAAGGACGAAATTAAGGGCTCTTTTCCTGGCTTACTGAGAATTAAAAAATAAAACGAAACTAAAGAAAATACGTGACTTGTATTCTGTAAAACAGCCAGACTTACACTAGTTTCCCCGGCTATTAATTTATTCATATTTTTGTTTACTGATGAAGGCAATTGGTCATATAGTTAAAATGTTTTTGGAATAAACTTTCCCTAAACAAAAACAAAAACAGATTCTAAGAACATTCCAATAATGTTCTATCAAACCCCAAAAACATTCTGTGGCCATCTATTAAAGACAGACATATAATATTCTGGGGAACATTATGAGAATTAAAAATAATTAACTGGGTCAGGATCTAATTTAATAATGAAATTCATTTCAGACGGGGATAAATCCTGTTTATAGTTTAACTATACTCTTAAAACTTTGTGTGGTTGAATGCACATGATTGGTTCATTTTAAAACTGTGAACAACTGAAATGTCCTACAGGGAGCAGATTCCCCATTGCCCCATTGAAGAGGACAGTTGGTGCTCACACTCTCATATTTGCTATCGGATTACCACATTCAAATGCAGCACAAGCAATTACACACCGTTGTATTCCAAATTTGTTTTAATGGTCAACCGTCGCCAGTGAACAAGAATACAATTAATATTAACTTTGTAAAATCAGATATAGCATTTTATACATGTTGTTTAATGGTATATTAAAGTACATTTTAATTTTAAATCTCAAAACTTCTACACTGTAATTCGTATATAGTTTGCAACACACAAAAAAAGTAATACAAAACAGATAATTTCAACAAGTTAGGAATCACAGTTAGAAAATAATATATAAAAGGAAGCAGTGTGACCCAAGCAGAAGGTGTCCTGAAGCCAGGCGAAACTCTACGACCTATCCGCACACGCACATTACACACACACACACGTGCAGGTGGGTCAAAGGTGAGTGTGTGTGGCACAAGGAGGGAGTCAGTCGTCACGGTCTTGTCCCTCTGCAACGTCTTCATTCCTCTTCCTCCGTTTCCACGTTTCGCACTTTGGTTGCCTGGGTCTGAGGTTAACAATTGAGTTCATTTTTTAAAAAGGATAACCAGCACGTACACTACACACTAGCTATTAATAAACGAAGTATAAAGTATAAACTAAAAGTATTTAAGTACCTTTGATGTCACAGGGTTCCTCTGGTTCCTACGACCTTCTGGTCTTCCTCTAATAATGGGGGTAAGGGGGTAGAAGAGGTCAGGCAGATTTAAATGTATTTCTGCCCGCCTCAAAGACAGGTCTTTATCATCCCGGCCAAATACAAAACCACACCCCTACCAGATATTTCTCCCTGTAATCAGTGACAATATTTATGTTCCGGTTTATTTTAGTAGCCACTCCCGTCCACAGCAGGTTTTTCACTAATAAATGGGTACCACTTGTAACATACACATGCATTTTTAAACTCTTATTTAGAAAGGCCAACCTCTAGACATGGGTCCACATTCATGAATCATGTCAGGAGTGGGAGTGCTGGCACAGTTTTGAGGGACAGCCTGATATAGGCAGTGTCCGGGTGGCACGGTACACCTAACCTAACACTGACCTCCTGATCCATGCCTCAGCTTTATCCCTGAGCTGCTCTGGAACCTCCTTGGCGTTCATGGTTGAATCTTTGCTTTAAACTTACTACCTGACAGATGGACATTACAAAGATAGACGCATTTCCATTCCGATTATTTTTCTGAAATCATATGAATCACTATTATTACACACAGACAGTGGCCATTCAACTAATTGTGTACATTTTCATCTTTTTTTGGCACCTGAACTCATTTAGGTTTCCCTCAGCAAAGGGTCTCGATTCTTGTGCAATCAAAACATCTTTAAAAATATTCTTTGAATTACTTATTTACCAATCATTTTGCGTTGAACATGAGGCGGTTGTGTAGATCAGAAATATGAATACCTATTTATTTCAAGTGTCGTGATTTCAAGTCCTGAAGCAACAAAACTGTGCAGAATGCTGAAGGGTCTGAACACTTTTGCAAGGCAATGAACCTACTTCCACCTGAATCGAAGGAGTACTTCTGTTTCTCTCACTCTGCACACCACCCTTTCACAAGGCCATTGTTCTTGTTGGTCATGCAAGCTGTTCGTTCAAAGCATCAATACAGAGCATTGCTCTGTGCAGATGAACAATTCAACCATATAATTCAAACTGGCTCATAATACAAACAGATGGCCAGATTAACACGTCCTGCGCAGCGTCCACTCTAAACCAATATCCACGAACAAGCAGGTTGACATTTGCTCCAATTTACAGGGGTTATTAATCTCAAGCACGCGATAAAAGAAACAATTTCCTGTTCGGTATGCAGAGCCCAGAATCCAAATGAAAAAACCACCTGTCGAAGCGAAGCCGCTTCCCCGGGCTGCACAGTGTGATGTCCAACATGCGCCACAGAATTCAAAAGGAGTGAGTGTAGCCACTGCGGCGTGTGAATTCTGCTGTTGTTGTAAATGTGGACACCCTGCGTTACTCTTCATTACGTATCGCACTGTGTTTACGAGGACCCCAGCTGCCTTCCTCGCGCACGTGCTCCATTACTCACGGGCTCCGCTGGGACAGGCGAGGCGAGTTTCGGGAAAAGGGAACCATTTGACATTTTTAGGCGTTTAGCAGACGCTCTTATCCAGAGCGACTTACACAGTTTACATTTATTTACATATAATCCATTCATACAGCTGGATATTTTACTGAAGCAATGCAGGTTAAGTACCTTGCTCAAGGGTACAACGGCAGGGCCCCCACCTGGGAATTGAACCTGCAACCTCTGAGTTACAAGCCCAGCAGCTCCCTAACCATTACACTACACTGCCAGCCGAGTGAGGCGTTTACCCTGTGGTCACTGTTGAGCTTGGCTTGTGGCCCTCATCGAGGTTCAGGTCCCGGGCCCCCAGGCCAACGCCCGGCTCCCTCCGGCGATTGGACGCGCTCCTGGCCTGGGCGTCGGCGTTGGTGTTCTTGGCGGGCGAGGACAGGCCGTCGTGGGGATGCGGCCTCCACGTCTCCTTGCCCGAGCCCGCCCTGGGCCTGCCAAACGGGCTTCGGGCCTGCTCCAGGTCCACCTCCCCGGGATCCCCTGTGGACACACGGACACACGGACACACAGGGTGGGTTTCCGTCACATTCCGCACAGTGATGTCATCACGAAAGACAGTACAGGTGTGCGTTTTCAGTTTTTTTTTTTTTTAAGGCTGGAGTGTGTCACCTTGGTGTCTCTGTCGCCTTTGCAGCCCTGGAGAATGCCTCTCATTGGCTGCTGGTTTGGCAGGAAACAGTGGTTTCCGTGGTGACAGTTTATCCACTGAGTAAGCAGTGCGTGGTCGGAGGTCACATTTATCCTACAAATCAAAAAGAAAAATAAAGAAAAATCCAAGGCTGTATTTACATTCCTGGGTTTTGAAAATGTTGTGTAAGAACAGTTATTATAACTTCCCAGACAAGTTGCAGTAAAACCTTTTTAAAAATATGCAATTGCAATTGTTTTACACTAATTTGGAAAGCGCTTCGAGCGCCATGTGTGAAAAGCCCTTTATACATACAGTTGTAAATTTTTCATGATTTACAATTTCCTCCCTTTTTTGGAATCACAAATGTGCCTCTCACGTGTCCGTAATGCCACCCCCACCCACACAAGGAGCTCCGCAACAGAAGCGTGTGCACAACGCAGATGCGCTTGTCTGCAATAGCTGTGGCTCAAACCTGCAACTTTAGTGCCCAGCATTATCCACCCAGGAGCACCAAAGAACAAGAACAGACAGACCCAGCATTGTAAAAAAATAAAATAAATTAGATTAATTCAGTCCCTGATACCTGATGGTGAAACACGACGTCCTCCTCTAAGGTGACTCCACAGAACTCACAGGGGATGAGCACGGTGCCCTCTGCTGGCCCGGAGGGAGGGCTGCAAGACAGCGGGGAAACGGCGCGAGGGAAGGCCGGTGGGCTCGGGCTGCCGGGGGGGGTGTACATGAACCCCCCCACCCCATGGGGGACCCCATCTTCGAAAAGCGGGGAGGGGGCCCGCTTGCTGAAGGACGCAAAGGCAGTAGCCGGGCTGCAGCTCGTCTGTGGGGACATCACGAGGGAGAAACGATAAAAAAAGAACATCAGTGCGCTGAATTTTGACATAGCTGGAGCCAGGCTGAAAACCCCCTCAGCATTCCAATCCAAGATTAGCAGGTTCACATGCAGAGAAACAAGCAGAACCACAACGAGAATGAAACTTTCTGCCAGATTAAAACAGCAACTGTTTCCCCCCCGTGCTCTCGGAGTTGTACGCCTCATTTAATGGATACTTTGCTCTGGGATCTTTCTATTGCTCGTGTATTTTTTGTCATTTATTCTATTGTTCGTTTCCTTGGCACATTTTGTTCAATGCCTTATACACTACTGCTCAAAAGTTTTAGAACACCCCCATTTTCCAGTTTTTACTGAAATTTAAGCAGTTCAAGTCCAGTGAATGACCTGAAATGGTACAAAGGTTGGCGGTAAAATGCCAGAGGTAAAAAAATAAAAATTAAAAAAGGCGGCTCACAGGACAACAGCTTCAAGCACAGCTTAACACTGGTGGAAGTAAGGAAGTCTCAGTTTCAACTGTGAAGAGAAGACTTCGAGCTGCAGGTTTGACAGGTCGAGTAACAGCAAGAAAGCCATTGTTAAGATGGCAAAATAAGAAAAAGAGGCTTGCCTGGGCCATGAAGCACTGCCAGTGGACTACTGAAGACTGGAAGAAGGTCTTATGAATGATTAATAAAAATGTGAAATCTTGAAATATTGAAAGGTTTTTGTAGGCGTTGAGTAGGCGAAAGGATGGTTCCTCAGTGTGTGACACCAACTGTCAAACATGGAGGAGGAAGCGTGATGGTCTGGGGCTCTTTTTCTGGATCCAGCTTTTGCTGAGTCAGCGACTTGCACAGAGTGACTGTTAACCCACATTAACCCATTACTTGTTGTACATTTTTATAACTATAAAATTTACATTATTTTTCAGTTTTTGGTAACCATTTTTTTTTTAACCTCTGGCAGTTTACTGCTTACCTTTGTACCATTTCAGGTTATTCACTGGACTTGAACTGCTTAAATGTCAGTAAAAACTGGAAAATGGGGGTGTTCTAAAACTTTTGAGCAGTAGTGTATGTTGTACTAAGCCCTCTTCATTAATTCAGTTACATTATCACTTTATTTTTTTTAAAAAATAGATTTTATGTTCGATTGTATTACTCTATTCTATTGTGTGTAATTACCCAGAGCAAAAGTCACCACGGATAAAGGCATTTGCTAAATGACACAATGAAAAATTATTAAAGTCTTAAGTACACTCAAATCCAAATGTCAAATACCTTGAGCGTAACAGCTATTTGGAAAACAATGATATATTCCAGAATCAACAATGTGCCAGGTGGTGCATGGATTATAGCTGGAAGCCATCATTTCAGTGTCAAAATCAAACACGGGAGTGTGATCAAAGTGCTTTTCCTGTCTGATCCACGGGAGGGACCAGAACAGAAGAAAACCCGTAATGCTGTTACTCTGCTATTCCATTGTGTGCACTTGATCCTTCACTGTATTGCAAGTGAGCAAGTCAATTTTATGAGAACGCCTCGCCCATCAAACAATACAGCGGCCACAGAATTCTGCAGCTGTAAAGAGGCGTGTTCTGTCAGCCTTTCCACGGCTAATAGCTCACAAGCTAGTCTGGACGCCAGCTCCTCCACCCCCCAACAAGCTAGTCTGGATACCAGCCCCCCCCCCCCAATAAATTCGTTTGGATTTGCGATCGTGCCCGGGGCAGTTCGGAAGACAGGAGAGGGAGCGGCCGAAACAACAACACAAGCAGGAAGGAAAAGAGAGGTAGGGGTGAACTGTGCGCTCCGTGCCAAAACGCCGTCGTTTCTCCAGGAAACTGATTCCTATCAGCACTAAAAGGCAGCGGCCCAGCAGCAGGCATGGGGGAGGACAGAGGGAAACAGAGAGGCCACGGCAGCAGAGAGAGGGAACGGCTAACCTGGTGGAGAATCAGGTCCTCCTCGGGGAACAATTCTTCACAGAACTCGCAGGGCAGCATGGTGTCTGCACCTGAGGCAACAGAGAGGACGGATGAGGAGGAACGGTAGAGGGACCGGCGCAGTGCACCGGCTCTCGAACTTTCTGGGCCAACGACCCATTTAACGAGCGAATGCGTTCACTTGCGACCCACCCCCTTTTAAAAAATGTGGCCCGACAATATGTGGAAGTAAAATATATTTTTTAAGACAATGTGCAGTGTATCTAGGACAGTGCTTAATTTGACTGATGTGAATGTCATTGCGAAAGAGGAAGCTATTTCTGTCACATGTGTCCCGCGACCCACTTCAACCCCTCCCATGACCTGCCAGTGGGTCCCAGCACGCGGTTTGGGAACCACTGAGTCCTGAGTCGTGGTTCTGTGTGCCTCAGTAGGTAGAGAATGGTGCTGACAACGCTTAGGTTGTGGTGTTCCCAATGGGGCCACATATACTGAAAAATGTATACGTTCCTTACTGTAAGTCGCTTTGGATAAAGGTGTCTGCTAAATTGCATATATATATATATATATATATATATATGTGTGAGAAATCTACACTTATTCCCTCTATGGTGAACAAGGCAGACAAGAGACTTGGCCAAACACGGTAACCCAAACACATTTCTTTTCTTTTTTTAGCAATTTAACCAAAATATGGGATAGCAATACGCATGGCGATCATCTTGAGAAAGCTTTAATTTCATCGAAACCTACAGAAGGTACGACTCTTCGTGAGACTAAATCAGCCTTTGATGAAATAGCGTTGTGTGAGTTCCTGAGCGGGCAGGGTCAGTCTGACCTGGCTGATGGGGGCTGAGCTGCGCATTGTTGCTGGGGGTGAAGTTGTGGTAATTGTTGTTCGGGTGGGAGAGCTGGGAGATGAGAGAGGGCAGCAGGGCACTGTGGGTGCTTCCGGGGCTATCCGCCCAGCCGTCGCTCCAGAAGCTGCCCTGGTTGCCCAGGTCTCCGTCGTTCTGCAGGCTGAGGGCCAGCAGGTAGTCCAGGCTGGAGGGGTCTTCTCCAGGAGACATGCCCGGAGGCCAGCTCACGCTGTTGTTGTTGTTGCTGCTGAACTCGGCCTCGTGCTCCACGACTGAGGACGGGAAACGCACAGCACTTTGAGGATCACAATTACAAGGACAAAAAAAACGAAAACAGGCATAGCAACAAGGCAAAACAAGGGCAGCCAACCTCTGCCCCAGTGGTAGTAGCATCTGTGGAATGTCCGTGTTAAGCAAAAGCAAAATCAAAATGGTGGAGGCGTAGGCTGCTCAAAAAATGGGGAAGGGGCAAAAACACTACAAAAATTAGGCAAGCAGCCTGTATTGGGCGATACAACGATACCGTCTGTTATTACTATGCACCACTAGGCAAGGCACAGGATGCAGGAGTAGCATTGCAAACAGAGAGCAGACAAACAAGCAATCAATGGCCACAGCTACTCGCACACAGCACGATAGGGAGCAATGCGTTTCAACCAATGTGTCTCCGTCAGACAGCCATATACATGTTACCCTACCTCTATAAAGATGTTTTTATGGGTAAAGCACAGGGAGGGCAATTAGGTTGTGGGAATGCATCTGAAAATGTATGCATTTTTTGTTTTGTTTTAAAGTATATTATTTTTTTGTTTCAGATTCTGTGAATGCATCTGAGTGTTTTTTTTGTTTTGTTTTAGTTTTTTTTTTGTTTCAGCTAATTTTAAACCCGCTATTTTTATGTCAATCCCCCCAGTAATGTGGGTTTGCTGCCGTAGTCCTGCAACCGGTAGTGACGAAGGCGAAGTGACGCCTCCTCCGAGACGGCACTCGCCAAGCCGTCGACCGTAACCCGGTACTACAGGGCCACTCTTATGCACAGCGAACGTCATGTCGGCTTCCCTCCCCCCTCCCTGGGGCGGACAGCCAATCGCCGCCCCTGGTGGCGCTCCCGGCCAGAGCCGACTCTGGGAATTGAACCCCGGTCTCCGTGGCCAGCGGACGTGGGAACCACTGGACCACACGGGAGGCACATCTGAGTGTTTTTGAGAGTCAAAGAGAGAAAGCGTGTAGTCATGATGTCAGCGTCTCTCTGACTCACAGCAGTTGAGGTCGGTGTTCCTGGGCGCGATGTTCCTCCTAGCCTCCAGTCCCGTGGCCCTCATGCTGTTGTGCACTCTGCCCTCTAGTGGCCGGGGGACGGCCCTGCGTTCGGACACGCTGCTGTTCTGGACCCCTTGCTGGGCCTTCAGCAGGTTCTGAATGGAGTGGGCCTCGAACCAGGCCTCGGGGGCCAGCCGTTCGGCGGCGCCCCGGGGGGGGCGGGCGTTGTTCCTCTCCTGGGGCCGGGACAGGGTCCCGCAGAGCACCGGGTGAACGGCCTGCTCCCTCAGCATGACGTTGCACTTGCAGGCGGGGCAGGGCTCGGTCCGCGTCCCGCAGTACTCCTCGTGCTCCCTGGACTGGCTGAAGACCAGCTCCAGCTCACAGTACTGGCACGGCACCAGGCGCTGGCTGCACTCAGACCTCTGCAGCGCCAGAATGACAGAGAGAGCAGCGCATGACACACCCACGACACCTAAGCATTACCGTAAGGCTATAAAAAGCTGAACGCTCATACAGCACACCCACCAATACAGACACTCACATCAACACATTCAACACACACACACACACACACCTGGTGGGTCTCCAAGTGGCTTTTCTCAATTTTTGATCCGCACTTGCATTGCACCTAAAAAAAAAAATCACATGCTCAAGAGTTAGGGCAGAGGAATATTTCTTAAAAAAACAACAACACACAATTAAATGAATAACAATAACAATAATCGTAATCACCCAAATCCCGCTAAGACTCGAAAGGCACTGGAAGGAAGTGCTTGTGTGTGTGTGAGGCTACGCCCTCCCTGACCTGCGCGTGCTCCTGGTCCCTGTGCTGCTGCAGGTCTGAGCGAGGCAGGGGCTCCTGGCACAGCTCACACAGCGCAATGTTGCGACGGCAGTGGATCTCGTGAGTGGTGAAGTTGGCCTCCGGGATGTCCCGCTTGCTGTGGGCGTGCATAAGGAACACTTACACGAAAAACAACCGCTCGCACACACACGGGGAACGGACTGAAGGGAAAATATTTTTTAATTAATGGCCCTCAAGAAAATGGAAATTTGTGACCCCTAATTATTATTATTATTTTTTTAACGATGGCTCTTTCCCCTTTAGTTAAGAAAATCATCACTCTGCTTTCCACACACACACCCGTGTGACAGCTGTCATCATTGCCCAGTGCACGGTGCCCTCAGGGAGTTCGCTAGGTCTATATTTTTTTCTCCCTCCCTCCCTCCCTCCTTACCAGTTGGCGCAGAACTGGGTGCTCTCCTCAGCCATGGTCTGCCAATTTGACTAAAAAAAGGACAAGGGACATATGCATGTCAGTCAACTTGGACATGGTCATTTTACATTTACATTTTAGGCATTTAGCAGACGCTCTTATCCATAGCAATTTACAAAATGTGCATTAATGCAAGATGTTAATACATTAACATTAATACATGATAAAATGTGGGGGCAAAAACAAAATGACACCCAGGCGCATGAAGCGCACACTGTTGCTATTCTACAGCCAAAGTCCTCTGCAGCGCTTAAGCCCCTGTGACTCAAATGGGTTAGATCTGGCAAGGACTGACTCGCTTCCTTGTTGCTAGCTAACGCATCAGCAACAAACAACGACAACAGGTGCTTTGCTATTGTAGTCCTAATTGGCTTGGATCCCCTTACTCTGAGATGCAGTTTGAGAGCGGATTATGAATAATGTAATTGTATTAGCCAAAGTACAGTGGGTATGAATAAGTATTCACCCCCCTTTGGCATTTTTTTTCACATTTTATTTTCTTACTTCATGGAATCGAAATTGATTTATTCAGGATTTCTTGCCACTGGTCAACACAAAATGCTCTATCATGTAAAATAAAAAATACAACTCTAAAGCTTTTTGTTAATTAATTACCAAAAAAATTGATTGCGTAAGTATTCACTCACGTAAGTATTTTTGTAAGGCACACCTAAATAACACACCTGGTGCAATCAATTGTCTTCAGAGGTCACATCATTAATTGATCGGAGTCCACCTGTGTACAACGAAGGTGTTTCAAATGATCTCAAATTAAATACACCTGTGTGTGTGTGAGGTCCCAAGGTTGGTGCATTTCCAACCAAGAGCTTCACCACAAAGGCCAAAGAACAGATATAGCAAATCTGAGAAAAGGCTTTTCAAAAACACCAATCAGAAGAACGCTATAAGAATATTTCAAAGACTTTGAATATCCTCCAGAGCACCATTAAGTCCATGTGGAGAGAATATGGTACAACTGAATTTGACTAGTACAGGCCATCCTCAAAAACTGAGCACGCATGGGAGAAAGGCACCAAGGGAGGCCACCAAGAGGCCTATGGCAACTCTGACAGTCACAGTACTCCACGGCAGAGATGGGAGGAACTGTCCATGGGATAACAATAGCCAGGGCACTTAAAAAATCTGTGCTTCGTGGGAGGGTGGAAAAACCAAACCGGTTTTAAAACTCACGTGAATACGTATGTAATCAATTATTCTGTTTTTTAACTAATAAAGAAAAAGTGGTATTTTATTTTACATTATATAGTATTTTGTGTTGATCCGTGGCAACGCATACAAATTGATTCCATGCTGTAAGAAAATAAAATGTGAAAAATGCCAAAGGGGGTGAATACTTTCTATACACATTACCCAAAAAACAAGTTGGACAACACGAATTTCACTTCGCTCTGAGCTCACGATTGTCTGACAACTAACACAATGAGACGTGAGAAAAGGGTCAATCGAAGCAATACATTGACAGTTGTCTTATATTCCTTAATATGGCACAAAACATTTCATCCGAATGACTCAGCTAAATATTAATCTACCCAATAAAAATGTCAAACTACTTTGATCAGTCAATGTTCGGCTGACAGATTATTTGTTTTGTCGCCAGTGCGATGAACTACAGAGCGAGTAAAGAATGTTCGTATTGCGCGAGATAAAAAAGCTATACAGTTTCACTTGCAATTACTGCAGCGAGGCAGAGACGTACCTGAAACACGAACCTTGAAGCAGCTTCGCAAAAAAACACTGGGACAAGATCAATAGACAGGAGTCTGCACGCAGGCTATCTAGCGATCTGACTTTTTACTCAGTGAAAAATATCCAAATTAAGTTATTGCGTTGACTGTCAACCACATAAACCAACCCAGCCGGACAAAGAATGCAGCGAGACTGGTAGATCAGAGGATAGCTATTTCTTAGGACTTCAGTTTCACTTCTAGTTATTAGCCAACGACCGTAGCTACGGAACTAGCTAACGTTAACCAAAAGAAACTTATCTAACGTTAGTTCAAAGCTCTCATTCCATGGCTGTAACGATAACGGAAATGGCCAATTCTGATCGCTGCCTAGCTGGTTCCTTGGTCTCTTCAGTTCTATATCGTTTGCTTTCGACCGATTACATCGGTGACTATTCCGTTTCCTTGTTCAACCGACGCTAGTAACTACGAACTAGGAAAATATAGCTAGCTAAAGTTGCTCTTTTAGTCTCTCCATTGCTGTCTCCCGGTTCCTGGTTAAGGTTAAGTTTTACAGACAGACAGATCGGGCACTGCAAAACAGCACAGTCTCCACACATGGTTCCGCCTACCGGGTTCGCGGATTGGTCATCTTTTTTATTCTGAATGACGATTGGATGGAGCTACAGTCGCCTTAGTAGACAGTGACGCATGATGTGCCGTGTTAAGACGACGTGCTGGGGTCCGCCCTGCCCCCGTTTCCCTTGACTTGTGGTTGCCTTAACAACTGGCTGCTGGCCAGGGGCTGGGGAACAACATCAATACAAAATGATAAGTTGAAAACTTTTTTTATTTTTTTATTTTTTACAAAGATTCAAGAGATTCTTTGCGTGTAAACGTACTTTTAAGACAGCAGCAACGTTTTACAATAAAAGTAGTTTTGTTTTGATGGGTATGGTATTGTGCGATATGGTAATGGTACATCATAGGTTTGTACTGTGGAGCAGCAAATATATGGTAGACTGCATTTTAAATGCATTGAATGGTAACAATGAACAGGGTATGCAAGTATAGCATGGGTCAGCCCTTTTAACAGCCCTTTTTGCAGGTCCACCACATGATTGCAGGAGATTGTATTCATAAAAACACATTTCTCTCTCATCACCAATTTCATCCATTACATTTTTACATTTTAAGCATTTAGCAGACGCTCTTATCTAGAGCGACTTACAAGATTACCACCTCTTGCTGGACTGTGAACTTTTTCAATAGCCATAAACCTAAACATGAAAACAATATGATTAGCTTTAAGAAAATGTTTGGCAACAGTTGATGTCTTATAGCACTCTTCCCAGATTCTTGTTTTTACCCATCGAGTGGTTTCTCCAATATAGATCAAGACACAAGGACGTTTAATGAAGTAAACAACAAAACTTGCCTTGACCTTAATCAAGTTCCTAATTGTTTTGTACATTGACCGTTGCCCATTGTTGGTCATTACAACTCCCCCTCTTCAGCGTAGTCCCTTAATGTTTCTTCCTATTTGTTCCACCAGGGAAGTTTTCCCTTGCCACTGTTGCCCTGTGACTGCTTCTGTGGAGGTTCAGGGTCTGCTGTAAAGCATATAGTGACAAAGGCTTTGTAAATTGTGCTACATTTTAAATTTTTAAATTTTGAGCATTTAGCATGGTCTTATTTGGACTTACAAGATGTGCATTAATACAAGGTAAGAAAAGGATGGGCTACAAGGTAAGAACCCATAGTTAGCGCACAAGATCAGTGCAGTAATACAGCAATAGACATCATTGCAGGCGTCTGCCTATCATACCTGTTTTGGGGGGAAAGAAAAGGTTAGTGTTTTTTTGTTGTTGTTTTTTATTACTATTTTTTACTATTTACTATTACTTTTGCTTTTGATTTGATTGATTGGAAATGAGAATTACAGGTAACGAAACCCTTTACTTTTAGCACAAATCCAGTTTTCCCCCAATTTCACTTTTCAATTAGCCAAGTAGACTTTGTTTTCACCTTTAATTCGTATGGAGAAAGAATCCTGACTGCTATCAGGATTTTATCTCTAAAAGTGAAGGAACGGTACAGTAATGGTTAACCCAGGGGTGGGCAATCTTACCCTGTGTGGGCCGGTGTGGGTGCAGGCTTTGTTCCAGCTGAGCAGTAGCTCACCTGATTTGACTAATCAGCTAATCAAAGTCTTCAATCAGGGCTTTGATTAGTGGAATCAGGTGTGTCACTGTTCAGTTGGAACAAAAGCCTGCACCCACACCGGCCCACACAGGGTAAGATTGCCCACCCCTGGGTTAACAGGTTCTTTTTTCAGGGGCCCCCAGATGGCGTAACGGTAAAGGCACTCGCCCGGAGTGCAAGTTGCCCAGTGCGGCCGGGGCTCAAATCCCGGCTGCGCCAGCTCAGCTCTGGCCGGGAGACACATTCGGGGGCGGCAACTGGCTGTCTGTCCCCATCCCAGGGGAAGGGGGGAGAAACCAATTTAAAATTTCAGAAACACATGTTTTAAAAAAGGTTATTTTTTAATTTAGCTTGAAGCTGACATGCTATTATTATTATTATAGAAGCTAAATTCCTTTAGCAAGCAGTGTGCTAATATTCCAGTTCGCTACCGTTGAAGGTCTCTGGTTGCAGTTTGATTCTGCCTCCACAAGGCAAGCAATTGCCTCAGCATTATACCTCACAGGTACACCATTGTCGAAAAACCAAATAAACAAGAAATAAGATAGCTATAGCTAAACCTCTTATTCCTCTTTTTGGTCAAAAGGTACAAAATAGGAATTTCATTTTTACCTCGCGCAGGTGAGTTAATGAATCCCTCCCTCTATGCTCAGTTGTAGATAACTAGCCAACTAGCTACATGTACTAATCAAAACCACTCCTGAATGGAGCTGTAGGAAAAGGATAATTTGAACACAAGAGAAACACAAATACACACACTGTGCATAAGAGGATAAAAGGCTGTTTTGTCTTCGTTCTCCTGTAATGGCGCAGCACTAAAAATGAGCCAAAATGAAAAGGGGACCAGAGGGTGTAGCAAGGTTCCATTTTTGATGAGGAAAATCAATGGCAGGCTTGGGTTCATATTATGTGAAACCGGAAATCCATCGTTGTTCAGTATTGAAACCAGTTGGTTATGTCAATATTCAAGTTGTTAATTGAGATGGCATGGTAAGTTGCATAGCCAGGTTTATATGACTGGTATATAATAAAATGCATTGGCTAAACAGAAAATGCTGTTTGTTGTATGGTAAAGGTGATCAGGGTTGTTAAGTATGGTTAGGGTTAATAGAGTTGGGATGTTATGGTAGAGGTAAATTCGATAGGCATGATCAAGTAGTGATAAGTAATAATAAAAAATAATAAAGTAAGCAAGTTATAGTACATGTAAATATGTTTTTTGATATATTTTGTAGCTGCCCAGGTATATTTTATCAATGGAGCTTTTATCAATGTGTCAACTGCTAGCTAGCAATTCACAAGCACCTTGGCCTTTTTATTTCACAATGCCATATCTTGGGAAATCTATCATGATTTAACCTTGAAATATTGAGAACTAGTCTGTATATTAGGTAACATACTGTAGTACAACATTAGTTAGTTCAGTTCCAATCTGTCTCTGTATAACATGCAGTTTCCAGTTTTAGCCACAAGGGGTTCCCATACACAACTAATTGCATTAAAAGTGGCATGGTTAGTTATTTTTAAAGTTGGCCCACTGCCAGACAATTTAAAAAGAAACACAGGGTAATAGAACAGGGTAATACGACATTCCCTATGTCACTGTATAAAATGAATTTTGCAATCTTAGTGTGACCAGATTTAACTGAATACCACATAATGTTGTAACATCCTTGCTGAATTAGACCCAGGAAAACATTTCCACCCTATCAATGAGCAGTAATGTCCACCAGGTGGCACAATTCACAGTTCCCTTGAATATGTTCTGTGTTTGGGAACGGCATGTTCAGTGTGAACAAAGTGTTCTCCAAAGTACTCCACAGGATTCAACAAAATCATGTTGACAGGACACACCCAGAAATTTTAGAGTCATGTATTTTGTGTTTAAAAAAACTGTGAAATGTAAATCAATATACAGCAGCACGTGGGAAGGACAACAGTCACTACGGTTTTTCTTTTTCCCCCCCACTAAAATAAGACAAGACAAAACTGATTTCATTAACCAGTATATTTAGCCTCTCTCCCATGACTGTAAAATACATTCAAGTATTAAAAATGTACACCAAACATCTCCTTCTCCCCCAAGGAATATTCACAAACAATATACAAAATTGAGAAAGCCCTATGTCAAATAGGCAGCATTTCAATAACTTGCCAATGCAATTAAAACTGTACATTAGATAGGCGGCCACTCACTACACAACCAGTGGCCTCTGTGGCGTTCCATTCTAAGTGTGCTCGAGGGTTGAGGGTGTAAGGAGTGATCTGGGACATAACCCTTTGCGCTCCCTACACAAAACTCTAAACACAAAACCGCTGTGTCTGAGACTGAGCACTACACCACCTGATTTAGAATAATTAGTTTACCTCCTTGGTCCAGGAGGCAGCTAATTAGTGAAATCAGGCAAGTGGAGACATGCAGACACAGCGGACCTCGAGGCCTGGAGTTGAAGACCCCTGCTCTAAAGTGAGACTGAGCTACTGACGAACGCAGGGAGCAAGGGAGACATTTGGAAGGCAACCAGTGGCATTTAGCAACAAACACACTTACTATCAAGCAGGGCTGGGGTCGGTTCAATTCCAATTCAGGAATTTACTTGAAATTAATTTCATGAATTCAAAAATGCCCATAATGTTCTATGAGGAGTTTTCAGTTAATGAATTTAACTTCAATTCATCTCCCGAATTGACTAAATTGGATTGAATTGACACCAACTCTGCAAAGCAGTGTGAACAGTGACTACCAAAGCTATGAAACCCTGTTCCTGGAGAGCCAGTTACAGCTACTTACTTAAAGACTGCTAAGTTGGCAAAATCTAGGTAAAAAGCAAACATCCTAGGCCATGGTTTACCTGCCATGAGAGATTCATCAAAGCCTTTTGCTCATATAAATGCTAGAAAAATAACTTCCTGGGTCAAACGTACCTCGTCAAGCCAAATTAACAGCAGCCAAAATGTGATTTAAAAATCGAATGTGTTTCACTGTCTCACGCAGAAAGAGCAGCGGTTCACAACAGCAAAGCATTCCAAGCAGCTCGTGTGGATCTAGAAGCTGTTAAACGTCTGCACTACGAACGGACAAACTCGAACCCTGGCATAGCTTCCCCCTGGCACTGAGATTCCTTGAGTGGACGGCTGACAATCCAACAATTGGCACATCGAGCGCAGGCTGTTGCCAGGTTCAAACTATGAATGCCTGCTCTTTAAGATAGCTCCTCTTGAGATCAGTGAGATCAGTGAAATCAGTGAAATCAGTGTGCCAGCTCCTCCTGCAACGGAAAAGGCCTAAGGCATCAGAGGTTAGAGAGTCAAGAGGCTGTCAGGGAGCTTGCTATTGCATTCATCATTGATTGTCTGTCCTTTTCTAGCTACGCTACAGTGAAATACAAGGTCCGGTCATTGTTTTCCCCACCAAGGCAAGGTCAATATACTTGTAAATCCTACACATTCCACACACATTATAACACAGATGTCAGTACAAAAGAAAAATAATGAATGAGTAGAAAGCTCAGCGAAAACGGACTCGTCTTCACAACGCTTTCATGAGGTTCTATGCGTGTCTTCACTTTGTAACCAGGTCACAGCGATACTGAGACCGCTATGTGTTGGCTTGGGGGGCGAGTGGCATCCAAAGAGCCATAGACAGGGACAGTTAGCATGTGTGCCCTGGGCCCCATTTGAGGATAATTAGTGCTAAAGCTAAAGAAAAACCATAGAGAGAGACAAGGGGGTCATTACTCAACAAAAGGCCATTAAAATTGTGTTGCTAGGGGGCGGTGGATAGTGTAGCGGTCTAATGCACCGTATTTTGGCTGGTCCGATGCAGTGTGCACTGCCGGTCAGGGACGCGGTTCGTCTCTACCAGACCGGCCCTGGTCGTTAGCCCCGATCGGGGGCGGCTTCTGGCTGCCTGCCCCGGGGGAGGGGGTAGGGTGAGCCAGCTCGAGTTCGCCGTGAAGCACGCAAGGGTGTCTCCAGAACGTGGGTGGGCGAATCCCATCTCGAAGGAGGCGGTGTTCGCTGCCCACAGGGAATTAGCTTGCCTCGTAGAGACAGGCGACGGTCTCGTGTGGGGAGGGTAAAGTGATATAAATAGAGGGTGTAATTGGCTACTAAATTGGGAGAAAAATGGGGGGGAAAAAATCCAAAACTGTGTTGCTTTGAAGAAGACTTATTTTTCTCTTCATGCCTAAAAAACATGTCAACCACGCATTCATCAAGCATCCAATTCTTCAATTTCAATCAAGCACCCTAAAATCTGTCCCAATAATCAACTTTATTCCACAGAGGCAGACTTCAGGTACACACACTGGCTTCTGCAGGGCAGGAGTGTACTCAGTACTCTGAGGGATATGTTGCATGAGTCTGCATCATTCCTGTACGATCAGGCCCGTCACATCCACCTCATCCTCTCCCCCTCCAACCCCCTGAAACATCAAACCGGTCGCTTCGCTTCACGTCAAACAGGCCAGACTCCGCCCGGCCTCTCACGCCAACGTGGCTCCCTCTCAGTCCGTCTTACTGTCCGTCGCGTAGCCCGCGCTGCGGCCAGCGTCCGCGGGAGCGCTCCCAGTCCTCCCCGCCCCCCGGCGGGCCCAGCGCGAGTCCACGTAGTCGCCGATCAGCTCCGAGTTCTGGTAGATCAGCATGCCGCCGAGGGAGAGCGCCACACCGGCGCAGCTGAGCGCCGACAGCTGGCTGCCGAAGAGCAGCTGCGAGAGCAGCAGGTTGCCCACCACCGTCAGGTTGCCCAGGATGTGCAGCGTGACGGCGGACGTGAGCGTGATGATGCAGCTGCTGGACAGGTTGTAGAGGACCGAGCCCAGGCAGCTCAGCAGCACCAGGGCCCAGAGGTGGCGGTCGTAGTGCAGCGGGGACTCCAGCCCCGCCAGGTTCTCCAGCACCAGTGCCGCCACCGCCAGGATGCAGAAGCTGGGTATGGCCATCAGGTAGAGCAGGAAGACCGAGCTGATCTTCTCCTCCTGGAGCAGGATACCTGGGGGGCAGAGGGACCCAGCGGGCGGGAGGGAGTGAGCGAGCGGGCGGGCGCACATGTGAGGCGCACTTAGACCACACAAATCACAGTCACAGGAAAGAGGAGCTGAGGCATCTTACACAACATGTCGTGTCCCCTCTGAATGTGACAAGAGGGAAGTAAAACATTTTAAATGGCAACTTGTTCTACTTGCATGGAGAAGAACTTGGCAAATAAATAAATAAATAAATACATAAACCAAAGGCTACCTTTTCTCTCCCTGTGTTATAGGTACAGTGTGCAGCCCTCTACGTTGCTGTCTGATGTATTGCTACTTTACTGAGCTCTTGTGCCAGCTGTGATTGTTCTTACCATGTTTAAATGCACTCATTTTAAGTCGTTCTGGATAAGAGCGTTTGCTAAATGCCTTAAATGTAAATTTAAGAAAATAATAGGACAAGTGGCTGGCCTGAGGCCAAATTATGTGACATAATGAGAAGGGTGACCTGTCTAATTAACGTAATAAATAAATAACATGTATGTTATTAAAATAAAAGTATGTAACAACTGAGTCTTACATTGCAAATACCTTCTTTGATGGAAGTGAATGAAAAAGGCTGCGGGTAGTGACGGGTCACACATGCTAACCTTTTAAGTTCACAGGGGAATGGTCTCAAATTGAGGCCAGTAACGTAACACTGGGCAACTATCTGCCATTTCAGGGTGGAAGGTTTTGAGGCCCAGGGAAGGGGGGAGGGGGTGGTTTACCGGTAGTTAATATGATATGAAATTCAGTTTCATTCTTAGTTGTGTCAATATGGACATAGCTTTACAACTATGGCAGGGTATAACATAGTTGTCCTACTTGTCGACTTCGTAGTTAATTGTGGAAATGCTGTGTTGCTGTGTTTCTTAATCCCGCGCAGATATTTTTTAACGAATTTATAGAATAATGACGGTGTTCACGAGGGACATTCCACTTGCCATCCGAGAGGGAACATTTATCACAGTGTAGCTGAAACCCACGAGGGAAATCACAGGTTCACTCAACTTGAAACTCAAACATAACACTAAACATGTTCTAGATACTTTGTAATTCTAAACAGACGGGGCCGTATGACCAAAGAAAAAAATAAACGTTCTGTACTTATGTTACGTATTGCACTTACGTAAACGAACTTTCCATTGATTTCGAGCAACAGTTGCTGTGCGTCGCTCGACAGTCTTACTTGCAATAAAATATGACACGTTGGTTAATAAATATGAAATGTGTCAATGGAATGTGATATTCTCGTCAATTCCGTAATGGGATTGACGACAATTTAGTTGAAATGTAATGTCAGAGCCATAGAGAAGGATAATGCTTTAGTTGTGAATTTCCAATATGTTATTATAGGCTACAGCAACTAAAACCTGCGCTGCGTAAACTAGTTCACAATTGCCGTAGTTGGCGCGCGATACATTTTAGTAGCCCATAACCAACGCGATTATATAATAACACTCACTTTGCTGAATGGACTTGACTCCTCTGAGTATGGTCGCGGCGAATACGAAGAAGCAGCCGGTCTGGTCGTACTGCACTTCCCCCATGATGCTGAAAGATGCGCCCAGACAGATGGGCATCATAGCCGTGTACTTGACGACATGGTGGTGCTCTCGCAGAATCAGCGAGGAGATGGCCAGCGTGAAAATCGGAGTTGTCGAGTAGATCATATGGGCAAAGGAGAGCTGCACGTAGTTGAGGCCCACGTTGCCGAACGCGATGCTGGCGCAGAAGGTCAGGCTGAGCATGAACACCTTAAACCTGGCGCTGACCGTCAGGACGTCCTGGTCGTCGCCCGCTTTCGCCGTGACCATCCGCGACTTGAGCAGCCCGTAGTCCACCACTATGGCGGTGAGCATGTGAAGCGCCGACAGCAGCAAGGGGTACCTGAAGTTGTACACGGCGAAGATCCATTTATTTAAGCTGGATATGGTCGTGCCCGTCACTAACCACACGAAGACGGCGGGCAGAAGGTGTAGCATCTTCTGGGGTCTCTTCACATTAGCCGCCGGTTTGAAGAGGCCATTGTTTAGCATATTAGTTCCGTCGTCCTTCCATCTGAAAGGCAGGTTTTAAAATTAACAAAATAACAAGACATTCTCGCTATATTCTTTTGAGGATTCGTTTCCAAGTTGAAGGTTTCCAAACCGCAATCCCCAAAGGTTAGCTACTAAACATCCCGAGCTTCTGTACTTTCCTGACGAATCACGCTCCCCTTTATTATGCAATGGTGAAAAAAGCGCTCCAGTATCTAAAGAACCGACATTAACCTCATAACGTTGCTTGCGATAAACAGTTCCAGCACTGTTCTAGTTAGGCACATAATCTCCCACCGTGCCGTGGCTTTTGGACAAACTGTCCGTTACTCAGACGTAAACACGGACCTTTCCTTCTTCGACTTTCAAACACGTGTTATTATATTATGGAGAAGCAAGGGGTTGGCTTTGTAATCGGACTCCAATGTCATGTGCCGCCTTTGTATTTGTACAGCCAGGCTGGTACGGTAGCTACGGTTGACTTGAATAGTTGACATTGATGAAATTAAATCAGCACAGGTTTTTCTTGCCAAGGGAATATATATATTATATATTTTAATATATATAGCCTAGACAACATATATAGACAATAAAATATTCATTTAAATATTTCTTGCAACTGGTTTCACCGAATATATAACTCAGAACCGTACCTAAAATGCTATTTAATTGTAACCTTTCTACTATTAAATCCGCAATGTGGATTTATCTGAGTAACGTAATCAACTGCATTTCGGCAAGTGTTTGGTGTTTATCGTTTCTTACATTACACAACGTGTGTTTGGATGCGGGTGCAATGAATGAAAACAGTGTTAAAACACGGAATGGGTAACTAAGATTTAAGAACTAACACTTAATGTCTTAGTGTAACCGAAATGTAACACTTATCAGGTTTCAGACCAGGGCAGATTAATTTATTTCGTAGTTGCTGAAGCTAAAACGGTCGTCCAGGGTTTGGAAGGAAACCAGCACGTGTTGGTTAGCTATCCGCCCTTATGTCTTACGTAAACAGTGTATAATGGATGGTTCGCTATATTCATGCGATATTCATTCATATTCGAGTGATACATTCGGTAGGCTACCATGTAAAGCAGTTCGGACAACTATTCTTAACTACAGTGACAACGAAATAAAACAATTGTTACATAAAATAGCTTCCTATCCACATTTTAAGTCGCATTTCCGAAATCAAAAGCCTACCGATTGAACCTAGCGAATATCAGCTTGTAAGATACTCAACAGTTTCGCCAGTAATGACTGATATTAACCTGCAGAGACACCACTTATTAGCCTAAACCTTTAGCTACAACTAGCAAATCTAATTTATAAGATGAATTCACGACTAGTTAGGTTACTTACCAAAGTAACCTGTGATCATTAAAAGCAAGTTACTTCAAAAGTAGCCCTTCTGATAACCTTTACCAATACACGTATAAAGCTTGGCCTGAAACAGACATTGGTAGAACAAGTAACGTCGAAAAACTTCACAGGAACACAGCATTAACAGATTTACAGAGTAAATGCATAAAACTGCGCAACTGACCAACAGCATCCGCGAGTCACGCTACCGTATTTTGACAACATGAACTTCGAAGTACGCAGTCGGTGGTTGCCTCGCAGCAAAGACACTTGCGCACTGTCGATCTTCCTCCCTCGCTTTCCTGTCACCAGACCAGTATCGTCACGGCTGCGTGCGTTGCCGAATTTAGACGGGGTGCTTCACAGGTCGGAAGCGAAGATGACTTCACGTTAAAAATGTTCTGGCGACATATTTCAGAATATACAACATGGTGAATACGGAATTTACGGTAATTGGTCAACGCGCATCTGCGATTGACGTTCCTTTCCACCTTGCAAGTACAATTTGCTTTATTGAATTTTGATTAATTTGACACACCATTAATATTGTTAAAATTAAGACTCAATCTGGGGTGAAATTGGATAAAGTTGAATTTCCTACAGTTTTTGTATGGATTCTGTTAGAGATCTAATATTCATATGTTAAAACTATAAATAAAGAACATTGTCAAAGAGACATGTTTTTTTTGGCATTCCACCATCTGTCCAAGGAATTCCATTATATAAAATGTTTGAAGTATGTTAGTCCTGAGCAGAAGTAGATCTCTTTTTGCAGAATTGCAGAATACTTTTTCGTGCAGCTTTAAAGAAATTAAGTCTTTAAAACTAAGTAAATTAAAGCCAATGGTATTCCTTAGTATTTTTGGAAAACCAAGTTAGTGGAATGTCAACAGCTTAAGACCCAGTGCTAAAAATGATGCTTTGGAAAAGGATTCCATAAAGGATTAAGAAAGCGGTTCACACCTCTGTTAACCTTTGTTACATATATATTATATATATATATATATATATTAAGTTCTGTGAATATATGTATCAGTGAACAAATTATGAACAGCATATTCAGACAGCCAACCCCATCCCCACACACACACAAACGAACAAGTCATAAATATTTTTTTGCTCTCGGCCATGCATGCTGTGTGGAACGGAACAAAATAGCTAAGGGCCATGGTAACGCCCTGCAGTCTCTCTCCTCCCAGAGGATGCCTGACTGCACCTGCCCCTGCTGCTAATGAGAGCTTCATCACGCGACGCATGCACATGGTCTGAATTAATATGCATGCATTTACACAACTGTTATCCTACAGTCTCCAAACACCATAGCTTTAAAGGAGGTACAGTGGGGAAAATAAGTATTTCACCCCCTGCTGATTTTGTGAGTTTGCCCCCTTACAAAGAAAGGAACGGTCTATAATTTTCATGGTAGGTTCATCTTAACAGTGAGAGCCAGAATATTTTTTTTAAATCCCAGAAAATCACATTATATGAATTGTAAACATTTATTTGTGTTTTATTGAGGAAAATAAGTATTTCACCCCCTACCAACCAGCAAGAATTCTGGCTCCCAGAGACCAGTTATGTGACCAGGAGGCACACAGATTAGTCCTCTTACTTAATTAGTACTCCTAATTAAGTACTCGTTACCTGTATAAAAGACACCTGTCCACAGAATCAATCAATGAATCAGATTCCAACCTCTCCACAATGGGCAAGACCAAAGAATTGTCTAAGGACATCAGGGACAAAATTGTAGACCTGCACAAGACTGGAATGGGCTACAAGACCATTGGCAAGCAGCTTGGTGAGAAGGAGTCAACTGTTGGTGCGATAATTAGAAAATGGAAGAAACACCAATTGACCATCAATCTCCCCTCGGTCTGGGGCTCCACGCAAAGATCTCACCGTGGAGTGAACCTGATCATGAGAAAGGTGAGGGGAACAACCCAGAACTACACGGCTGGAGCTTGTTGATGATCTCAAGGCAGCTGGGACCACAGTCACCAAGATGACCATTGGTAACACACTATGCCGTAATGGATTGAAATCCTGTAGTGCCAAGGTCCCCCTGCTCAAGAAGGCACATGTACAGGCCCGTCTGAAGTTTGCCAATGAGCACCTGGATGATTCAGAGGAGGCTTGGGAGAAAGTGCTGTGGTCAGATGAGACTAAAATCGAGTTTCTTTGGCATCAACTCGACTCGCCGTGTTTGGAGGAAGAAAAAAGCTGCCTTGGACCCTAAGAACACCATCCCCACCGTCAAGCATGGCGGTGGAAACATTATGCTTTGGGGCTGTTTCTCTGCTAAGGGGACAGGACGACTTCACCGGATCGAGGGGAGGGATGAATGGGGCCATGTACCCGGGAAATCTTGGGTGAGAACCTCCTTCCCTCAGCCAGGACACTGAAAATGGGTAAGTGGATGGGTGTTCCAGCATGACAATGACCCAAAGCATACGGCTAAGGCAACAAAGGAGTGGCTCAAGAAGAAGCACATTAAGGTCATGGAGTGCCTAGTCAGTCTCCGGACCTTAATCCTATAGAGAATCTGTGGAGGAGCTGAAGCTTCGGAGTTGCCAAGCGACAACCTACAAACCCTAAGGATTTGGAGGATCTGCAAAGAGGAGTGGGCCAAAATCCCTCCTGGGATCTGCTAAAACTTGGTGACCAACTACAGAAATATCTGACCGCTGTGCTTGCCAACAAGGGTTTCTCCAGCAAGTACTGAGTCATGTTTTGCTAGGGGTGAAATACTTATTTTCCTCAATAAAACACAAATAAATGTTTAAAATTCATATAATGTGATTTTCTGGGATTTTTTAAATATTCTGTCTCTCACTGTTAAGATGAACCTACCATGAAAATTATAGACCGTTCCTTTCTTTGTAAGGGGGCAAACTCACAAAATCAGTAGGGGGTGAAATACTTATTTTCCCCACTGTATATATATCGATATACAGCATCAAATCAAATTCAAGTCTGAAGTGTTACAGGAGGGGGAGTCAGTAAAACAAGTGTGAGTTTATTCACATTATAAAAAGTTGAAATGATTTTGCGACAGATTTTAAGCATGAATTGCAAACAGAACATTATAGTCAAGTCAAGCGTGACATCCAGGATATATTCATTCTGTCATCTGGAATACAGGCTTTACTGAAGGACTCAGCAGAATGTTACAATTAAAACTCTGCCCCCCACAAGGGTGAAATTGTCCTCTGCTTACTGCTTCACAGGTTGGCAAACCCAGTTAACCTTCTAAGCCATCAGGGGATGACATAAGCGCACAGAACCTCTGTGGAATCCTATGCCTTCAAACAGACCTTTCATGTTTTAATATTTTGACATACTGTTACGTATAAAGGCTTGATTTAGTCCATGCGACAGTCACATGTCCCTGAATTGCATACTTATTTGATTTTACAATATTCAGAGATCAAAGAACAATCACAGTGTTGCAAAAAAAGTGTCTTCTACATTCTTTAGCTGGATTTTTTACTAAGATTTCTATTTCTAAAGTACAATTTCTCTTTAGTAGTAATATGTCTTTTGACAATTCTCGGGGAGATTTCTCAGTAGCTTTTCTTTGTGATGGTGATCTTTTGAGCCTCCTCGATCTTATAATCTTGCATGCCTGAAAGAGAAACCAAGATTACCGTTACAGTTCATCTAAAAATGAAAGAGAAACCAAGATTGTGATAACACAGAGGGCAGTTCGTCCTAAGCAATAAACCACAATGGCTTCCGATGGCTTCAATCATACGTTCGGACCTAGCTTCAACATTCAACTGCATATTCAGTCACTGCAGTCTTTTTCTTTCTTTTTAAAATGTGTTTAAAAAAAAAAAAAAAAATTTGCAGTTTCCCCCATTGTTAGTATCCAATTATACCCCCCTCTCTTTTTGCATTTTTAAAAATAATTTGTTTCTGATTTTCTCCCATTTTCTCCCAATAATATGAGTTCGCTGCCGTAGCACTGTGACCAGCAGTGACAAAGGCGAAGTATCGTCTCCTCCGAGACGGCACTTGCCAGGCTAACGACTGTAACTCCAGTACTCTAGAGCCACTTCTGTATGCAGCAAACTTCCTGTCGGCTTCTCTCCCTTCTCCCTGGGGCGGACAGCCAATTGCCACCCCCGGTGGCACTCCCAGCCAGAGCGGACTCTGGCGCGGCAGGTGGAATTGAACCCGGTCGCAGTGGCCAGTGTAGAACACCACTGCAGTCTTTTTCTTTCTTTTTTAAAATGTGTTTAAAAAAAAAAAAAAATTTGCAGTTTCCCCCATTGTTAGTATCCAATTATACCCCCCTCTCTTTTTACATTTTTAAAAATAATTTGTTTCTGATTTTCTCCTATTTTCTCCCAATAATATGAGTTCGCTGCCGTAGCCCTGTGACCAGCAGTGACAAAGGCGAAGTATCGTCTCCTCCGAGACGGCACTTGCCAGGCTAACGACTGTAACTCCAGTACTCTAGAGCCACTTCTGTATGCAGCAAACTTCCTGTCGGCTTCTCTCCCTTCTCCCTGGGGCGGACAGCCAATTGCCACCCCCGGTGGCACTCCCAGGCAGAGCGGACTCTGGCACGGCAGGTGGAATCGAACCCCGGTCGCAGTGGCCAGTGTAGAACACTGTAACCACTAGACCACCCGGGAGACCCCCTCTCTTTTTTGTGCCAATTATCCCCTCCCTCATATGAGAACTCGCTGCTGTAGTCCGGCCAGTAGCAAGCGCTGTACTCCTTCGAGCCAGTACCTGCCTAAGCCGAAGCCTGTCACCAACGCACGACCACTCATATATGCAGCGAGTCTTTGCTTCGGCTTCTATCCCTCCCCACAGGGGCAGACAGCCAATTGCCGTGGCGAGCGTCGAACGCTCCTACCGCTAGACCGCGTGGGAGGCCCCACTGCAGTCTTTTCTAAGAGTGGATCGATGAGACGCTGTCTATGGAATGTGTCGTGCATGAGTCCAGAGCAGTGTGCCTGCTGCCCTCACCTACGCCGAGGGCTGAGCCATCTGAGCTGAGACTCCAGTAGGTGCGGTCAGACTGGCGAGCCCGATCCCCGTTCACCACGCTCAGGTAGGGCCCCCATAGGCTGGCCTGTGTCTCGAACCTGCAGTGAGGAAGACGACAGAGACAGAGAGGTGAACGCATAGCCACTGGTCTGGATTCACGCAGCCAATCTTTTGAGGCCCCGGCCTACCAATCACAACAAGATTGTTTATATATGTATAGGCCTTAAGCAAGCAACGACGCTCAAACGCTTACGTAAAATCACTTTGGCTGTCTTGAAGGAGCGTCAAGGCCTTGAGGAGTGAAGAGCCCTTCGGGACCTCCACGGTTTTGATGGAAGTGCTGCCATCCGAACTAATTACCTCCACCTGGATGGACACCATCGGACCGGAGAGTTCCTTCGCAGGGGGCTTGGGCCCAAGAACCAGGCTATCTGTACGGGAAAACCCAATACACACGAAGGGACACAGTGATGGAGGGTCCAATTCTGCAAAGACTTCAAAATGTTATTCATGATGATATACAAGATTAATTTTACGCTTGACAATATGTATCTCTAAGTGTATAGCTCCTTTTCAAATGAACAGAACCAGAACATGTGGAACCATGCTACTTCACCCTTGCAATGAAGGAGGTGTAAGCTAACTGTAGTCATGTTCACGAGTGGGGTCTTCAGACTACGTAGCCATATTTGTGCCATGTACTTTAAGGAAAATGAAACTAGCCACTTAGCCCTCATTTAGTTTGGCAGGAACAAAAAAAGAGCCCTTCTCGCCCATTATTTTATGTACCGCCATCTTGCTACAGCACTTGGAAAAAATGGATGCCCCGAAGCGGTAGTCATTTTGCACATTACCATCTTGTTAAAAGAAACTGTACCTGGTTGGCTGGGACTGATAGTAAGCAGAAGATGTGTCGTTGAAGAAAATGTAATAAAAACGTGAACAGGAACCATTCAAGCTTCCAGGTTTGTGGTCCTGGGCCCTGACAGGCTTTCCAGTTAAAGATAATGGAGAGGGGGCTCATTTGTACATTTGGTGAATACTATAGTGGTCATCGCAAGGTGGCATGTTTGATCCTATGAATGCCGCTGGATTTCCATTACACAGGTTTGATCATACACACACAGCGCTAAAGGAGAAATAACGCGGAAGTGGGTGAGGGTGTGGGCGGCTTCATCCCTCACCGTCTTCGTCTTGGCAGTCTTTCGCCCTGACATGCAAGTAGGTCCTCTTCTGGAGGGCCGGCAGGGTTTGGGAGATGGCCATGGCATTGTGGTAGGTTCCCTTCCTGACGTCAGTCTTCATGGCTTCCATAGAGGCAGAGAGGTCAGACATATGGCTGCCCATAGTTAGCAGGGCCTGGGACACAGAGCAGCACCGTAAGCTTCCATCGCATGCATTCGTTCCAGGCCATTCCATGCAATGCAATGCCTAACTGCATTGCTAAACCAGTTTCTTGCTCTGCTCCAGAGTGCTTTGTCTGTTAAATCTAGTGACATGTGCCTGCATTATATTTCACTGCGGTCAGAATTATTCAAGGGGAAAAACATGTGGGTGTAGATACAGATGCCACTTGCCTGTCACATTAAAATACAAAAGGTACACATACAGTCAAATTTACTGTGGTTGGCTTTAACTTTAATGCTCAATGCCCCATATTTCAACTCTTCTATACATTTTGTTTCTGATTTTCTCAAATTTTCTCCCTATTTAGTAGCCAATTACACCCTCTATTTTTCATGTCAATCCCCCCCTCATATAGTGAGTTCGCTGCCGTAGCCCTGTGACCGGTAGTGACAAAGGCAAAGTATCGTCTTCTACGAGACAGCACTCGCCAGGCTGTCGACTGTAACTCCGGTACTACAGAGCCACTCCTGTGCGCAGTTAACTTCCTGTTGGCAGCCAATTGCCGCCCCCGGTGGCACTCCCGGCCAGAGCCGACTCTGGCACGGCCGGTGGAATCTAACCCCGGTCGCAGTGGCCAGTGTTGAACATTGTAACCACTAGACCACATATTTCAACTCTTAACTAAAGGTTTTGTGAACGGCGAGAGAGATAGATGCGGTCTGGGCCTCCACCTGCACGGCCAGCCCAGTGCTGAACTCATTGCCCATGTGGCCGTCGGCCCTCTTGGAGCCCAGGAGCTTCTGCTTGACGATGCGTAGAGGCTCTTGCAGCAGGGATGCCCCACAGAGCTGCACTTTGGACTCCTTCAGACACTGAAGGGCCATCCCCGCCATGGCCACAGTGTCTGTGGAGACAGGCAGAGTCAAGGACATTATTATCACACTTATCAAACCTCACTGGTTTGTTAAATGCAGCGGCAGCCGGGTCTGGCAGAAGTTTAGATATGGATTGGATTTTAAGGGCCATCTACCAAACTCTTTCCCCAGGGTAACTTGTCACTTGTTGTGTATACTTGTTGTGTTTGCTATATGGTGCTCATTTGAGTGCAACCATATGGCAAACATAGAACTCAATAAATGTCAACCACAAACTAGATACAGATAACTGCCAAAATAAAGGAAACACTTGAGTAAATGAGGGATACAAAGTATATTGAAAGCAGGTGCTTCCACAAAGGTGTGGTTCCTGAGTTAATTAAGCAATTAATATCCCATCATGCTTAGGGTCATGTATAAAATGCTGTGCAGTCCCAGTTTCCCATTATTTTGGCTACCATGGCTAGAAGAGATCTCAGTGACTTTGAAAGAATGGTGATTGTTGGGGCACATTTGGCAGGAACTTCAATGACAAAGGTTGCTCAACTTGCTGATGTTTCACAAGGAACAGTGGCTAAGGTGATGTTGGCATGGAAGTCTGAGAGAAAGACATCAACCGTGATGCCCGTGCATTGGTTCGAAATGCAAGGTAAAACAGATGTGCAACTCTGAATCAGTTGACAGCAAATACCAATATAGGATGTGAGTAGGAAATTTCATCAAGAAATTAGACAGGAGTGCTTGTTTCCCATCCTGATAGGAATTGCCTCTTCCAGGATGACAATGCCTCCATCCACAGGACACGAGTGATCACTGAATGGTTTGATGAGCATGAAAATGATGTAAACCATATGCCATGGCCGTCTGAGTCACCAGACCTCAATCCAATTGAACACTTATGGGAGATTCTGGAGCAGCACCTGAGCCGTTTTCCACCAGCATCAACAAAACACCAAATTATGGAATTCCTTGTGGAAGAATGGTGTTGGATCCCCCCAATAGAGTTCCAGACACTTGTAGAATCTATGCCAAGGCCCAATGAAGCTGTTCTGGCGGCTCATGGTGACCCAATGCCCTATTAAGACACTTGGCATTGGCGTTTCCTTTATTTTGTCAGTTAACTGTACATGTTAGGGTGGTGCCTTTGACCTTTTTTTAGAGAACAGTACTGTTGACCTTCACAGTGAGGATGCACATTCAATTAGAGGAAGGTAAACAGTGAGGTACAGATGTCCCTCGTCTTTGAGATCTACAGGAACTCACCGATGCTGTCATTGACACCGTGCTTCAAGTGATCATTCTCGATGGCTCGGACGAGCTTGTTGACCACGTGAGAATTGACCCGCACGCCACTGGCACACAGAGCTATTACGCCCAGGGAGTACTGGTAGTAATTGGTCAACGGACGTTGGCTGGCTGCAACACACACACACAGACAACAAGTTGGGTAAAAAAAAAAAAAGCCTATGAACAAACTATGGCAGCAGGACGAAAGAACACCAGTGCAAGAATTGACCATTTACTGTGGTTCTGTGTGGCTCAGTGAGTAGAGCATCGCGCTTAGGTTGTGGGTTCAAATCCCACTGGGACCACATATACTGAAAAATGTAAGCATTCACTACTGTAAGCTGCTTTGGATAAAAGCATCTGATAAATGGCATATATTAAGAATTGAGAGTGACGCAATATCACTCTACAGAGATGCACTGTTTGCCTGGGTGACAGCAGGCCAGCGTTAGCATAAGAACCCCTGAGACAGCAGAACAGGTAGATAGAGTGGGAGGAAAAGAAAGGGAGAGAGAAACAGAGTTAGGGGTGAAAGCGAGAGAGAGAAGGGGAATGACAGGTACGCAGAAATGGCGCTCACTGGCAATATGCTCTTTCTCCTGCTCCATCTGTTTCTTGAGCTGGAGGATCAGGGGCTCCTGGTTGAGCGTCATGTCGCTGACCTCAGTGCAGGAGGCCATCAGGGCCAGCATGTAGAGAGCCAGCATCCCTGTCACAGGCTGATGCTGGGTAAGGGAGCTGCCAAGGACCAAGCAGAGGAGTTAGGAGAGAAAAAGGCCCATTTCTGACATTGGACATACAGGTGACTGCCAAAATAAAGGAAACACTTGAGTAAATGAAGGGTTCTGGCAGCTCTGTTATGGTGTGGGGTGCATTTTCCTGACATGGTTTAGATCCACTCGACCCCTTAGAGGGCAAGGTGCCAATAAATTCCAATAAATACAAAGCCATTCTGAGTGATCACCTTCATCCTATAGTGAAGGATCTATCCTGATTGAAGTGGTCTCTCACAGGATGACAATGCCCTCATCCACGAGTGGTCACTGAATGGTTTGATGAGCATGAAAACGATGTCAACCATATGCCATGGCCGTCTCAGTCACCAGATCTCAACCCAATTGAACACTTATGGGAGATTCTGGAGCGGCACCTGAGACAGCGTTTTCCACCACCATCACCATGGTTTTGCATCCCTCCAATAGAGTTCCAGACGCTTGCAGAATCTATGCCAAGGCACACTGAAGCTGTTCTGGAGTCTTGTGGTGGCCCAATGCCCTATTAAGACACTTTACGTTGGCATTTCCTTCATTTTGACAGTCACTTGTATCACATAATTTATATTACTGTACATGTATTACCACCTGTAGAAGACAGCAGTTGTGTCTTTCTCCTTCAAAACCACAACACAACCTTTTGTAGGTTATTGTATTTTCTCAGGGGAGCTATAAATTCAGAGAAAAAAGCATTCCTACCTTTCTGGCTGATAAAGGTAGCTGTCTGTACATCTCTGCTATCCACAGGCCTACCGCAGTATATTAAAGCAATCAGGAAAGCCATCGCAGTTCATCTATATTGCCTGCTAAATCCACATAGCCGGTGCTTTATCTTATCAACTGATTATTTTTAAATGGCAGTGCGCCATGGGACTGCTTAATGAAAACACACATTATAGTATTCTGCCATGGCATTAGCATACCTGCCAACACTGACTCATAAAACAGGGGAGATGTTGTAAATTGACAAGCGCATCTTCCTTAGAGGGCTGACCCTAATTTTAGGCTTTTTTCTGCATTAGTGTCAGTTAAAGGGTAGATCTGACATATTTGGGAGTCACACAAGTAGGTAAAAAGTGACACTTACTTACGAAATTCAAGAAAGACAAAATACCCCACAAAGCACGACTCGTTTAAATTGGTAAGTTTCGTCCCAGCTAGGTATGTATTTGCTAGAATATTTAACTTTCTTTTTATCGTTTTCATCGGCCATGGCCATGAACTAGCGAGCTTGATAGGTAGGTTGCCGTTCATTCAGAACGTTTCTATGGGAACATTGATTGTTACGTGTAAAACCAAGGTTGCCAAAACTGAGCATGAGCACGGTCCCTATTCTGGCCTATATAGGGAGGTGTGTCAAGGGGGATTTAAAAAATGAAACTAGCATATTCTAAACCATTGGAAATAACACATTTGGCCATTGATTTGTTATACATTTTATCATCATTTGTATTATGTTGTGTGGCAAAATAATTGCTGAAATATGGGAGAAATCGGGGAGAAATCACAATAGGGGAGCAGACGGGGAAGTTGGTCTAAAATATGGGAGACTCCCCGCAGAATGGGGACCTCCTGGGTAAATTTCTCATCTGCATTCGATACTATTCAACCCGATATTTTTCTCTCAAAAATGCTAAAACTAGGCCTCCCGCGTGGTCTAGTGGCTTCAACGTCCGACGCTGGCCACGGCGACCGGGGTTCCGTCACGCCAGAGTCGACTCTGGCCGGGAGTGGCATCGGGGCGGCGATTGGCTGTCCGCCCCAGGGAGGGGGGAGGGAAGCCGACACAGTTCGCTGCGCACAGGAGTGGTTCTGGGGTGCCGGAATTACAGTCGACATCACGACAAGTGCTGTCTCGGAGGAGGCAGCGCTTCACAATGGTCACTGCCGGTCACAGGGCTACAGCAGCGAACGAGGAGGGAGGGGATTGAACTAAGCACAGCGGGAGTAATTGGCTACCGAATTAGAAGAAAAACAGGGTAAAATCTGACAAATAAATTGAAGAGAAAAGAAAATGCTAAAACTACAAATCAGTCCACATCTTATTTATTGCTTTCATTCTTTTCTTACAAACAGACAGCAGCTGGTTAGGAACAATAACACACTCTCCTCTCTTCTACCAACCAGCTGTGGTGCACCCCGAGGTTGCGTCAGCTCACCACTGCTATTTACGCTCTATACAAATGATACTGATGAGCCCAATCTCCACCAAGACAGTGTCAGTGATGTTGTGGAGTGGTGTGATCACAGCCACATGATTTTAAATGCCAAATAAACAGAGGAGATGATCCTTGGCCCCCAGAATGCTATTACTGCCCATCCAGTTAAGATTCATAATGAGGTCATAAAGCAGGCTACAGCCTACAAACACTTGGGTGTATATACAGACGAATCCTTGTCATGGAAGGTAACATGTAGACCATGTCTGTAACAAAGTACAACAAATGATTTATTTCCTATGTAGGCTAAGGTCCTTTGGAGTAAGCAGGGAAATTCTGTATTTATTTTTCTGTTCATCTATTCAGAGTGTGATGCAGTATGGTATGACTGTCTGGTATAATGGTTTTTCAGTGCTCCCCAATGCAAATTTAAAAACTCTTTTGTTCCGTATTCTATTAAACTGGTGAATCGGCAATAGAGTACACTCCATGTGCAATAACTAGGGAAGTGCAATAAGTCTGTGTAATAATACGTACTGATGTGTTGTTATGGTTTGTGTACATGTAATATGGTGGTGTATGGGAAGCTGTTTGGATGCAAAACAATTTTCTGTGTTAGCAGACAATAAAGTATTTCTCATCTCCCATCTCATCTCAAATTGGTCATGGCATTCAGAAAGATGTCACCTTGCATTCAGACAGGCAAGCCCCGAGTCACACGACACAGTCGAAACAGACAGCATCCTGAACTTTGGTACGCTGTACCTCTCAAGATTTTGATGCAGATCCACCTTCATCCGGTCCAGGTGAGCTTTCTCCATGTCCAGGTTGTGGTAGGTCGACAGGCGGAGGGCCAGGTGCACACTGGGATTGGGGAGCCCGCTCTGGTCCTCCAGGGAGCGCAGCAGCTTCTTGTTGAAGGAGAGGATCAGCTCTTCATGTTCGCTGGCTAAGGGATCTGCACATGGGCACAGGCCCAGGTCAGGCGAGGTGAGAGTCACAAAGGGACAGGGTTACACCAAGTAAGCGTTTGAGTGACGGGGGAAGTCACACCACATGGGTGTCACACAGGACCACAGTGACAGTGAGATGGGGGCAGGATCGCCACACAAGAGGTAGGATTGAAAAAGCCTCAATTGGTTGGTGTAAAAAATTCCCTACACATTTATTTTTCTTTTTTTTAGAACGACTGATTCAAAAGGAAATCAGCCTATTATTAAATGACCTACAAATGTAGTTAGCCCTAATTTCACACAGACACGCATCGTCCAGTCTCTGACTGGACCGTCTAAGTCTCTCGTGAGTGATTAACTAAGCCCTCTGGCCCCTGTCCTTAACCTACTGCACAAGTTCTCGAAGGACAATGTTTACAGCAGCGGTGGTGGTGTTAACCGGGATGTTAACTGCAGCTGCCTCTGAGTCAGCATTCCCAAACTGAAGCCTTGCACAACCTCAGAGGGAAATCTGCCTCCTCTGGTTTTCACCATTGCTGTCGCAGCACATTTCAGAGTGAATGACAAAATCCTCACCGACCCGGAGGCTCAGTAAGGTGTGCACACGCGCACACACACCTACACTGTTATACACACACACACACACACACACACACACACACACAGTCATACAAACACACACTGTCATATGCACACAGAGACACACACACAAACACACACTGTCATACACACACACAGGCACACACAAAGACACACTGTCACACAGACACACACACACACACACAGATACACACACAGAGAGTTGAGTAAGTTCGTCAACCCTATCAATCTCAAGGATTGTCCTGAATGAGCCCCTGGGCCCCTCCCATATGATGAGCAAAGTGCAGGGACAGTGTCTCTCGTGTCACTGTGACCCTGTTGTAGGTGTAGGTGGGGCTGGGAGGCTCTGACAAGATCTTTGCAGAAGAGCCTCCTTCACTGATTATGCCACCTGGGCAAAACTTGATGAACACATTTTCATCTGTGCCAGATTCAATTGATCAGAGTATTAAATTCTAAACTTGTACCCAGCCTCTAATAGAAAAATACAAAACTGCAGTAAGTACAACATATGCTTCATATGGTATATGATATACATGGTACGTGCTTTGTCTTAAGAATATGAAGAACCAGTAGCCTACTAGTAGTGGTGACAGATTTGTAATTACTGATTAACAGGTGATACAAAGGTTGTAATTCCAGCGAACAATGGAAATCAACCTTGTTTCTCTGATCCTTTCTTTCATCAACATGGTCCATCCTATGGTGTGCGGATACTGTATGTTTTTCAGTATGCCCCAGTTTCAGGTAAAGGGAGATCTGTCTATAACAAAGACCAGTTGGTATACAGTTGGTGAGCCATAAGCCCTTCAACTTTATGATATTCATTACCACCCAGTTCCATCCATATCCTTTTGTGCATTCTTTCCAGGGGTGGGAGTGTAATCCAACCTCTTTGTTATAAGAAACATTATTTAATATAAAGTGCACAGAGGTCACCACATTAGATGAAATTACAGTAGGTAAACTTGAATCAGCTGTTGAAAGGACAATCCTTAATAAAATTGGAATGTTTATTAATAATTAAAAACATTACATCACATTACATTACAGGCGTGTGGCAGACGCTCTTATCCAGAGCGACGTACAGCAAAGTGTTAACCATAATCAAGAACAGTTTAGCTGAAAGCCACCCTAGAGGGAAGTACAATTCCGGGTGCTAGGAGCAACCACATAGTTAAACTAGGACCCTGTAGGTAAATCTGTTAGCCACAATTCAAAGGCAGCAATAAAGCAATCAGTGCGGAAAATACCGGCAAAATTATACCTAAACCTAATACAATACCTAAACAAGTAGACATAAGTGCAATACTTAACAGCTACGTCCCTACGTGTACATAACCAGACTACAGGGAGTGGTGCAGGTCCAGGATATTAATTTCATTAATATCATACATTATACAGGGAAGTACTCTGTCGTCCCTATTTGCAGCTCACTGGCCCCAACCAAATATACCTTTATCTTTACGTTTGCAATACTCTTAAAGAACATGGCAAAGGACCAGGGGTTTCAATGCTTCAATGCTGGACTTTCCCAAGTGCTGAGCAAACAACATTTTGTCAATATTAGAAGAAAGCAACACAAAAATTGTCCAGAAAGGCTCTATGTCTATTGAAATTTGAGTACTTCATTGACCATGTCAAATCTACCCTTGATAAAATCAGGAATGAAAAGGTCTAACGTTACTTAAATGCTGAGTGGATCACATCAAATAAAAACAGACTCTGGCCCATTGGTGGATACGCTGACAGAATACATAGACCACCACGTAATGCACGCTTTGGAAAGGATAGACAGACAAATTAAAATATTTAATTACCGGGTGAATTCCCTGTGACGAGAACAAGTCCTGCGCATCCGACGAAGAAAGCGAGATTCATTTCGCATTACCTATATGGGAGACAAAACAGAATCAACACTGCTGTTATTAAACCTGGAATGTCATACGCCAGAATAAAAGAGGTCGCATTGTCTGTGTTTCTTTCGCGTCACAGTTAAAGGTTCACCAATATTTTTAGTCACAGAAATTTGGATACGAAGAGACATTTGAAACGTCTATGTGAGCATTTGGCGTGAGTTCGCGATGTTCAGTTTACAAATGTAAGCTAAAAACAAACTATGCTGATCAGCATGGTTTGCCCATCGTTTTTTCTTACAATGAAATACTCATTTTAATAATATAATAATAATATATGCCATTTAGCAGACGCTTTTATCCAAAGCGATTTACAGTAGTGAATGCATACATTTTCAGTATATGTGGTCCCAGTGGGAATCAAACCCACAACCACAAAGTGTTACAAACGCCATGCTCTACCTACTGAGCCAGACAGAACCACATTTTATAATTCTTCCCATAAATTCAGCATTTCACAGCGCACTTACCCTGTCACGAGCTCTTTGTTAGTTAGAAGCAGTGCAGACTCACACACACTGGACAATACGGCGCTTTTTATCGGTGAAGTATTTACTCCAGTTCCTGTTCTTTGATCTGCGGAGTCACATGACTTGCGGTCTTGGGTTAGGAAAGTGAGGGAGGGAGAATAACGAAATTTGTGTGGATATAATAGTTTTCACAGCGTATCCGTTTCAGGATAATACATTTAACAAATTACTTAGAAACAATGTGGTGTCACCTTGAATTTTTTTTAAATATATGACTTCATATATATATGAGGTGCACACTGTATTATAGATGCAACAGAAATAAATACGTTTTTTTCATTTCAAGATAAAACCAGGGTGGTAAGACACGAAGCAAGTATCTTACATTGTTCATTAAATCGGGCATCACGCAGATATCCAAACTTGTCATACCAGATTGGATATCGCTTTATAGTTTTTTCATATTTCAGGTCGGTAGTAGTTTCATGCTGTGCTGCCTGTTAACAATTTTGACATGATATACTGTATATACTTGCTTGGATTAGGCAAGAGAGGGGCCCAGGTTATCTCTCGAACAAGGTCACTATAGACCTTACGCGCTCAGCTGCTGCTACTGTTCCAGCTCTCATCTTCCCCCTGACAGCTTGCTCCCTGTTACTTTACAAGTCACGCAATGGCTGTTCATCAACCCTATCCTCCATTCTATCTGTGACCTCAACTCCACTGTACTGACAGCTGACCGATGTTACACAAGATTAATTGAGTAATGGCAGTCATTTATACATTAATCATTGAGGGCTCTGCTGGTACAAATGTAAAGCAAATTCATTAATGACCTACATTTATATAGCACCCTTCACCTCTTGATCTAAAAACATTTTTACAGTGAAGCCATTTATACTGGGGGGTGATTAGATTTGACCAGAGTTGAGCATTGAGTCGGATTGGGAATTTGGTCAGGACACCAGGGAAACCCCCTGCTCTTACCGAGAATTGCGCTGGAATCTTGAATGTCAACAGTGAGTTGGGACTTTGATTTAATGTGCCGAATAGATAAACAACATGTCATTCAAGACACAGCGTTTAATACAGAGCATCGTCCCCAGCACTAAACCGGGGCAGTGTTTTTCTGCTTGTTCCAGAGGGAAACTCCCCACACTGACTCACCAGCACCACTTCCAACATCAACCTGGTGGTCCCAGAGGTCTTGTCCTTTCTCTTTCATGTCAAAGTTTGTTGAGTGTCATTTGGACAACATTGAATATAAGTTGTTTTTATTGATACTTTAATGCCCTAATCTCGGGTCTGTTTTTGTACACATTATGTCATGTGTGCTTACATTCTTTATGTGTATATTCTTCATTCCCAAAATAAAAGTTGATCGATCCCATTCAAGTACTCTACACACCAAACTCGACGCCACTTATCTTCAGCTGTCAGACAGGAGAAAGTCATGAGATGTCTTACTGCGTACAGATTACTTAATTCATTACTGACCATGATACTGACTGACCATGATAGTCTTTTTTGGACACACCCTGTGCCGGCCAGAAGAGGATGAGCTCCCCCCCTTTTAGTCTGGTTCCTCCCAAGGTTTCTCCTTGTTTTTTTCTTTGCCACTGTCGCCTTAGGCTTGCTTTTGGGGGGGGGGGGTCTAGGCCTGGGTTCCCTTCTGTTAAGCGTTTTGTGACAATGCATTTGTGAAAAGCACTATACAATACATTTGATTTGATTAGATTAGTTTGCTGCGATGGATTGGCGACCTGTCCAGGGTGTATTCCTGCCTCTCGCCCGGAACGCATGCTGGGATAGGCTCCAGCCCCACCCCGCGACCCTGACCAGGAATAAGCGGCTTAGATAATGGATGGATGGATGGATGGATGGATGGATAGATTAGTTTGTGTTGGTTAGAATGGTTATGGTTATATAGAGGTGGGAACTATATCCCAGGTATAAATATTACACAAATATAACCAACAAACTAAAGAATCAACTTTTACTGTGGGGATGTGTGATCCTACTCCACACGTTATGTCAAGCTGTTACAATGTCTTAGCAAAATGACAGAGACATTGTAACAGCAAGAAACATTTGAGTGCAGGGTCAAAACCAGAAAAGAGACTGGAATCTAAAATAATAGGCACTGAATCACTGATGCAATGAAGCCAGTTCTGTTACTGATGAGACCCCAAGGATGGTAGAAAAATTGTGGCACCGACACAAAGATCACAGCACAGAGGCACAAGCGGTTTAAAAAAAGGCTTAACAGAGGTTCAATGAATATTATTATTATTAGAATGTAAATAATTCTGCAACAGCTCACATTTTAGAATAAAGAACATTGAATCACCGTATATAGCAATGATTTGTTCTTAATATCTGTCATTTTATATAGGAGTATCGCATCCTAACTGTGCATGTCTTACTCGAACTAGAATGTTTTCCATACATTCTTTCGGGATTGGATGGCACCATTTTCAGAGTTCTAAGAAATAAATAGTAGTTCGGTCATTTTATATTTCTATTTAACTCCATTTACTGTAATTGTTATTTTTTCTGGACTGGCATTTTTACCTCCAAGCCCATACCTTTGCACCCATTTATGAAACCTGACAATCTATGAATAAGAATATATATATTTTAAATAAAATAAAAACTAAAGCAGTAGAATTATATAAGTCCGCCTAATAAATGAATACGGAGAAGTCTATGGACTCCTCTACATTGGAACCACATATCCCAATGCATCTTGCGCCTGCGTATTATAGAAATGAGCTACGCATGTTTACAGTTGGGCCTACTGGGGTAACTGCCTCGCTACTGTTAAATTGTAGTGTAGGGGTTCACCAAAACAAACCGATACATATGGTGGCGGGTTGAACTGCAGTATGTATTTCTGTTTCTGTTGCGGCGTCGAGCAGCTGGGGAACTGAATATTTCAAGGATTATGTCGTTATCTAACGGTAGCTAGCTAGTTTTGCTAGTGAAGTGAATATAAACTAACGTTACCTTGCCAGACGGACTGGTTTTATCGCTATCAGCCAGGTAGTTAGCTTGCTAGTATATCGAACTTAGCACATTTAATGGCGGAATTTAAGGCTAGCTGTAAAGCTAATCGCTAAATTGCTACCTCCAGGGCTAAGTTCGATTCAGACATATTTCGGCATACAAGCGAACTAGCAAATAGCAAACTTGTAAACGTTAGATGATTATTGCTAACATATACGCTGCTAACACCAGAACACGTCGTATCGTAATTAAGCTAAAGTTAGCTACGCTTCAGTTTTGAGAAGGTTGTTCAATTTTGTTAGTTAGCTTGCTAGTGTAATGCCATTCCTTCACTGGGTCACACTAGGAACAGTAACATTTCTGAGTTTAAACTTGAACGCATAAGCTTGGACGTGTGATCGTCTTGTTTACTATCTTGCTAACGCTTGCCAAGTTAGCAAATTATGTAACGTAAGGTAATGTTACCAGTAAGTTGGCTGATGTTAACGGACTTGCTGCATGAATGACACATTGCTAGCCAGCCAGCTAGCTAGCTGACGTTGGCTACTTTAACAGTTGACTATTAATAGTTGCAGCTAGTGCATAGCTAGCTAACTGTTAACTTACCTCTTTAACGGGCTATTATATACTATTAAGTGCGACGGTGCAAGTAACGTGACGTTACTATTACTGTGGCGTTAAATATAGCCATGTCATTTGTCTCGACACTTCTGCTAAATAAACAACACGTTGGACGTTTACTCATTTAAAAGTAATTGTTACCTAGCGACGGTCAGTAGCTAGCTACACTGCAGTGTCATGCTACAAAGTATACTATGACTAGGTTATTGTAGCCCATAGTTTAAATGAGTAGCTAGATTAAGTAATATAGTTACAATTATATTTATAATATATTTGTATACTTGGTATATATAATCACTTAGAAATCTCATAGGTGTTGTCTCTCTCTCTTTCTGTGTTCTAGGTTGATTGTCCACGAGGATACGGTCACATCTACTGTCCTATGCGCTGCCACACCATTCAAACGGCTTCGTCACAAGCCTCCACAGTACAGCTTCTGCCCTTGCCTGATGCTCAAAGTATCCCTGGAGTGAGGAATATTATTACTTGACCCTCTTCCTCTCCACAGTGAGCATAACAGTGACCCCACTATCCCGCTCCTGCGCTTCCATTAGTGAGCATGTATAGGCCTGGCACAGTGAGCAGTGAACTGGGGTTCCTGTCACCTGTATACCCCATTTCTGGGTTTGGTCCGACCACAGAGCAGAGGGTGAACAGAGGGGGGCCAGATGCCATGCACCTTGCAGGGGAGTCCGTCCAAAACGCGTGAGTATCTTGCCGTTTGTGTCGCATGCATCGCATGCTGTACTGACACCCATCCCTGGTAAGAGACAGGTAATTACACAGACATGCCTGTGGTACAGTTCATTATGCAAGGGCGCACACAACCTTTTTGTCTCCTCTCTTCCCGTCAATCATTCAGGGGCTGGGAAAGGCGCCGCCTGAGGAAGCACAGGAGAAGGACTGACAATGAGTGAGTGAAAAGTGACTGGACAAACTGATGATTTTTTATTACGGTGCATACTAAAGAGCAACTGGGAAAAGATGATCAAGCGTTGCAGTGGCCAAAACCACTGGGACTGAAACCGACCTTGTCAATACTTCTAAGAATCAGGATGGATAGTGGTAATTACCGGGATAACCGTTGTGCATTGAAGCAGTGCTGCTCTTACTATTAATTTCAGCATTCGGTCCTGCAGGTGCCTTGCATACAGTACACAGTATACAAGAACCCTTGGCACAGGTGAAGAAACCCAAGATACTTAAAAAAATAAATAACTGTTTTTAAAGAAAAATGAGAAAAAGTCTTTGCACTCCTCAGACTGGCACAGCACTGAAAAAGAATGAGGAAACCAGACCGGTCTGCCATGTTTTTAAAATGTTTAAAACTGTTATAGCTTCAAATGGTTGTGCTGAGCTAATGTATAATTTACATTTGGCAATTTAGTAGTCGCTATTTACCGACTTACAAGTAAGCGCATATAACAATGTTCGAAGAACTGTCCTAGACCTAGAAAATTGATGAAGTCACAGATAAATCTGCCTGAATTGTATAAAGACAAGCACAAGAACATTTATCCCCCTTTTCTTTTGTCCGTGACCTCCAGAGGTTGCAGTCCCAAGAGGCGGCGGCTGATGGGGGAGGTGGGCTGCGGGCCGTGGGACGACCCGGGTCCGAAACAGTGGCCGGGCTGGGCTCCGCCGTGCGACGGCTCTGCCCCGGAGCCCCCGCCGCCCTGCAGCTCAACCCCACCCACATCCGGCCAGGCCCCGGCCCCGGCCCCGAGATCAGCCTGAGCTATCCGGGCGCGCCCCCTCCTCAGCCCTGCCCCAAGGCAGAGGGGTCCTGCATGGAGGTGGAGGCGGCCCAGAGGCGACTGCAGGAGATTGAGGAGAGGTGAGCAGTGAGAGAGGGCCTGGGATATGGGGCGGGCTGATTCTTCAACCAGATCCACTTCGATTTTCAGATTTTATTTGATTGATGTTCTGCCATCAGTTGAGCGCCATTCGCTCGCGCGCATGCATGCATGCATGCAGGAATGCATAAATGCGTGTAGTTCTGTGTGGCTCAGTAGGTAGAGTATGGCGTTGGCAAAGCTTAGGTTGTGGGTTCAATTCATATACTGAAAAATGTACGCATTCACTACTGTAAGTCGCTGTGGATAAAAGTGTCTGCTAAATGGCATATATATATATATATATATATTATAATTGAAAAGCGGCCTGTGTCACAGGATAACCCTGGAGGATGACGACGATGAGGAGGATCTGGACGTGGAGCCGGCGCAGAGCAGGCCGGTGCTGGTGATGTCAGAGAGCCTGAGGAAGGGGCTGCAGCGCGGGTTTGATGATATCCTCCCGCAGACCGTGGCCAAGTCAGTGTGAGTATCTCTCTCTTCTGAGCCACGCCACAGGCACGCCAGGGGAGCTGCGTGGCCGATCAGGCGGTTGGCACGGTGCAGTAGAATCATAGCATTACTACGTAGGAGAAACTACGTAATTACAATGATATCATCAAAGGTTTGTTGCTCAAGAAAACAAATACACTGCTCAAAGAAATGAAGGGAACACTTAAATCACACATCGCGGATCTCGATGAACAAAATATTCAAGTTGAAAATCTTTATTGATTACATTGTGTACTTCGTCAAGAACAAAATGACGTAAGAACGGTCAATGGAAACCAAGATCATTAACCCACTGAGGGCTGGATTCAAAATCACACCGAAAATCAAAGTGAAAAATTGAGATCACAGGCTTGTGTGAATTTCATCACGACAACTCATAATGTGGCTCAGTAGTGTGTATGGCCCCCACGTGCCTGTATGCACTCCCGACAATGTCTGGGCATGCTCCTGATGAGACGGCGGATGGTGTCCTGGGGGATCTCCTCCCAGACCTGGATCAGGGCATCAGTGAGCTCCTGGACAGTCTGTGGCGCTACTTGGCGGCGGCGGATGCACCGATACATAACATCCAGGAACTGCCTACACACTCTGGCCACATGAGGCCAGGCATTGTCCTGCACCAGGAAGAACCCAGGGCCCACTGCACCATCGTAAGGTCTGACAATGGGTCTGAGGATTTCATCCCGGTACCTAACAGCAGTCAGGGTACCGTTGGCTAGCACATCAAGGATATGCCTCCCCAGATCATCACTGACCCACCGCCAAACCGGTCATGCTGGATGATGTTGCAGGCAGCATAACGTTTGCCACGGCGTCTCCAGACTCTGTCACGTGCTCAGTGTGAACCTGGGGCCTCATTTATAAAACGTACTTACGCACAAATTTGATCTTAGAACGTGCGTACGCTCAAATCCACGTCAAAGTTCAGATTTATAAAACGGTCTTTGACGTGGAAAAGTACTTACCTCCACGTCAGGTTTCAACCTGGCGTGATGACACTTTTCCTTGTGGCAATGTTTGAGTACTGCAGGTATTCGCGGTCTCGTCTCTTCTCTGTCCTGACCCCTCGCTGGTGAAATTATCTTCCGCAATCGGTCAGGACCGCGGAATCACCTGCGATCTTCCGCGAGAGACTCAAAACCCACCTTTTCAGACTCCACTACCACTGAATTCTGTACATCTAGCTAATTGTCATCACCACTGCCTACTTGCTCAACACTATATACCCCTGCTTACTCCATTAAAAAATAATAATTGACTAACCTTTTCCTTCCCAGTGTTACAGGTATGGTACGCGGCTGCCTGCAATGGTTTATTGCTGTATTACTGCACTGATCTCTTGCGCGTACTATGATTGTTCCTACCATGTATTAATGTACATATTGTAAGTCGCTCTGGATAAGAGCATCTGCTAAATGCTTAAAATGTAAATGTAATGTAAAATGTATTCGGAAATCTAACAGCGCCAACATGTCTGCTGCCTATTATTATTATTAGTAGTAGTAGTAGTAGTAGTAGTAGTAGTAGTAGTAGTAGTAGTATTACCAGATTGAACACATTGCTTAGGCTATACGTAATGGTTTGCACAATACATTTATTAATAAATTAAAACAACATAAGCTAAGCTACTTGTGGAAAACAAAACAAAAACACACATTGGTTTTCCAAAACTACCCCAATTAGAACAATTGACACATCCTTGAAATGTATTTAATACATATTATGGTTCCACGCGTGTAAAACACTTCGGTCAATCTGTAGGCTATAAAATAGAATGGCTTCGCTTCTCGAAGATATCGCCAACCGCGCAATAAGAAGGGAACGAGTTATTAGAGATTTTGACCTCAGTTTTAAATCAGTTTTAAAATGATTTACGTCCTTCAGGGACCTTTGCTGCCCCCCGTTCACAGCCTGGGCTACAGACTGCCAGGCCACGTACTTGCAAAAGCCATTGGAAAGCCATTGGAAAGGCTCCCAAACAGCGTCCCTGCACGCAGCTGCACCTCCGCCAACAAGACCTCGATTTCCGCCTCGCTAAAATTATTTTTCTTGCAGCTCGCCATTATCAAGTAGAAAATTTCTGTTTTGATTCGTGCTCCTTTATATGCTAATGATATTAATTAGGGGCGTTTACAAGGCGGAGATCTAAAACCATTCAGCTACGCACAATTTCAAGATCATTTGCGATTTATAGATTTCACATCTGGGGACTGGCGTACGCACGTTTTTGGGCGTGCGTTCAGTTTCTCTGAATCACACTTACGCACATTTCAGAAATGATCTTAGATCAAATATAGGATGGTTTCTACGCAACTTTTTATAAATGAGGCCCCTGCTCTCATCTGTGAAGAGAACGATATCCCAGAAGTTTGTGATGTGATGATTAAGTGTTCCCGTAATTTATTTGAGCAGTGTATTTACTATTCCGATAAAAGCATGACATTTTCATGACATTTTGATAATCTCCACAGCCTTTGTCATATTCAAGATTGTACACGAGATGGTTTGAAACCTTCCTATTTTTAGCCCAACAAAGCATTAGTTTTTTCGTGTCATGCCCTTTCATGGAATTCTTTGTTCAAACCTCGAGGGTGGCACTTCGTCTTAGTTGTTTGAGCACAAACTACTTTTGTTCAGTGATCATCTTTCAAGAAGTTGAAAAACCATACCTGTACCACTGGGAAGTGGCACAGGTATAGTCTTTTCCTTCCCAGTGGTATGGTATGCAGCTGCCAACAGTGGTGTCTATTGCTGTATTACTGCACTGATCTCTTGCGCGAACAATGATCGATCATACAATACATGTATATTAATGCACATCGCTCTGGATAAGAGCGTCTGCTGAATGCTTAAAATGTAAAAGTGTTCGCATATTTATTTGCTAATATGTTGCTGTTTTTCTGTATGGCATGAATCAAAGTTATGGAGTGTGGAATTCCCTTGCCCCCTTTGCCCCTTCCTCCTCTGACGTGGTTCTTGTTGGTTCTCCCTCTTTGTCTCGTGCCGGTTCTCCACACGTCCTGAAGGAGCCGCTCCTGCATGGAGCTGGTGGTGTGGCGCCCCCCGGAGGAGGCTCTCCCTCCGCGGCTGAAGGACTCCCTGCAGAGGCAGAGGAAGCAGGCGGCCTGCAGGCAGCCCCCTGCCCCCGCCAGCCCACAGCCTTCCCCCGCCCCGGAGAGAGAGGCCCGCGCGGGGCTGTACTGCACCTCGCTCGCCCAGCCTTCCACCGAGGAGGAGATGGAGCTGTAGACCCCGGGGCACGGGGAGCGGGAGCTCTCCCCCAGCTCTGCACACCTGTCTCCCCCTCCTCTCCCCGCTCACCTTTGGCCTTCAGATTCATAGTGACAAGCTGAAACATTTCTCCACAGACCCCCACGCTCATTTTAACGCATTGTCTTCGGGCCAACTTGGATTGCCGCGTTGGTCACCTGTGGACTGCGTGTTCTACAGTCGCTTGTAACTTCCTGTCCGCAAAAGCCACCAGGACTGTTTTTTTTTTTTTTTGCTTTTTTGTAACATTTCTTTTTCAAATAATGTTTTATTCCTGGATATTGCAGCTGTCAGGATGTGCCCGTACGCGTGTGAAAAGTGAACATGATCCAGCAGGGGAAACTCCCAAGAGAGCAGTAGCTTCATCGTAGGGACCACAAAGATAAATACGTTTACGGCTGCCCTCCCACAAGCAAGCTTGAAGGCCAGTGTCAAAAGGGCCACGACTGCTGTGCCACAAACGACGATGAGAACTTGCACTTATTCCCCCCTCTCCGTTCTAGTTGCTTCTACGACCGCGTCAGCATTCTACAGAAAATGCATAGTCACACTTAGAGCTGGTTAACCGCATATGAAGAAAAACTCAATTCAAGCTTACAGTAGATTTTTTTTGCATTCAGCATTCACGCTCGTTCACGTTTAGTTTCTCAGTACACATTCAAGCTAGATCGGATGTTATCTTTGCGTTCCACATTCAAGCTGGATTTGGCTATGGTACCGTAACTCTGCTTAATATACAAATATGACATTCTAAACAGTGGCAGTAACAGTTTTTTGTGTTGTGTGTTTGTGTGAGAGAGGGCGGTGGGGGGCTCAAGGGGTGAGAGTAACATTCCCGGCAGGCAGCAGTTCTAACTTCCGTTCCAGGGCTCCAGTTTTCCCACTGAGAACGTGTGAAGCCTTTTGTGGTAAGCCAGCAGTGCCACCGTCCCCTGACTTCATTCCTATGTCCGAAGATGGTGCTGTTCAGTTTGTACCAGACAGTTTACACCCAGAATGTTTTATTGGCCTTTCTCTGGCTAGAACAACCAAGGGTTGTGCCGATTGAAACGTTGAGGTCATTACATGTTTCCGGATGAAGAGACATCGCGCCGTCCAATACTGCAAGTACAACGCACCGACTTTACAAATGGAGCCTGTGCCATCTGTGAGCGAAACCAGAAACTGCTATGCAACAAGGGTTAAAAATTAATGTCTTGTAGAATCCCAGTCTTAAGTTTAAAAAATAAAATAAAATAAAATGTAAAAAAAGCACATACAATCAAGTATTATGGATTGCGTTGGGGTTCTGAATGTTTTTTTTGTTGTTTGTTGATTTGGACAATGATGCTGCACCTTATCTTGCTGTTGGAAGCCTGTGTAAAGAGCTTCGGAGTTGAATTTTTCAATAAAATTTCAATGGAAAATACAGCAGTTATGCCTGCGTGCTTTATTAGGAAAAGTGTACCGGGATACGAAAAAAGAGGGTTAAACCGTAATTAAACATAACTTTGGGGAAAAATTCATACTCTGCTTCTACGTAAAACTGCATTGATTTGGCACTTATGTCAAAAAAATAAATCTGAACAAATGAACATTGGATTTCCATGGTTATACAGTTTGTGATAGGCCCTTAAATATAAACACCACACTATTCAGCAACATTCATGCGCGGCGCGGGAACTTCACACGGGTGACTGACCGATTTACGAGGGCGTGATCGAGGCACACTGTATAAGGTCTGCTTTCCGTATGCGTTCCGCGCGCGAGAAGGCCGTGAACCGCGCGGGACTGCGCCCAAGCCTCAGTAAATCCTTTGCCTTTACTGCAGTGATAAAACTTGTGAAACTCGTGTTCTGAACACTTAGCGGAACTTTATAGACCCGTTTTGACAGCTGGCACAGTTCCCCCGCGGCGTGGCGGAGGAGCGAGATCACGTGCACAGTAGTCTGGCGCGTGAGGGGAGACTTGTGCTTTCCAGCGGTCCTTTTTGAAATGGCCCGACCACAGTGCTTCTACAGTGAACCGTGCGTTGCGTGCGCAGCATGGGGGAGCACCTGTTTTTCGGGGGGGGGGGGCTGTGTCCGCTACACCAGGATCGGCCTGTGTCTGTAGCCCCCCTCGGTGTCGGACCTGGGGCTCCGGCTCAGCTCTGGACCGTCCTGGCGTAGGATCGGCTCCTCACCTGACCGCTCTCTGGAGACGGGGCGATCTGTCCAGACAAGAGCACCTCCCGTTAGTTACCGTTTTATTCAGAATGCCTTCAGTGATGAATGGGAGGGAACTAAGAGTACTACATTCTCTCTTTTTATTGTTAACCAAAGGGTTTTCAAATGTGCTCACGTAGGGGATCTCTCTACTAAAAAGACTTCAAAGGTGAGAGGAACGAATGTGAGCTGGAACTCCACAGGACTGACCTGTTTCATCTCAATAATCTATACCAGTTCAAAGGAGAAAAAAACCTCAAATGTGCCATGTCACAAACAAATCAGTGTTTGCTAATGAACCATTAGATGGCAGTAATCAAACAGATAGCACGTGCTCACAGTCGACAGAAGCAGTGGGCTGTGGGCACAGGTGGCCGCTATTGGCCAGGCCAGGAGGGGACTCACCGTCTCCAGGTAGGATCCCGCCAGCTCGTCGCCGGTGCCCAGGTGCAGGGGGCTGCAGGCGTGTACGGAGTTTTCTGCGCGGAGCTGTCGGACTCTGCTCTGCAGGTGTCGTAGCAGTTTGAACGTGGCCAGGTCTGGGGGCCCAGGCGTGGCGGGGGGGTCCACTGACAGGAGGGAGGGGGAAGAGGTAGAATGCAGCACGCTTTGGTCACCGTACTCCTGGGGCAAAGACAAGACAAGGGGGAGACTAATTCAAGCCATTTGATTATATGAGAAATGAAAACAGGAACTGGCATTTTGGAACAGGAAGTCAGTAATTGCTGCGGTTACAATATACCTGCCCATTGACAAGTGAAAGGAAATGATACACAGCAATATGTACTCAAACTTGAGAGAGAGAGACAGACAGATATAGAGACAAAGACGGAGAGAGAAGGAGATAGAGAGAGAGTTACTATTTCATGTAACATCTCAGACACAGTGGACCAAGACCTTCTCGGCACTGATAGATAAAGCTTGAGACTACCACTGACCAAAATAAAACGGCAGCAGGGCAATAATCCACGTTCCATATTTCTCGTTGGATTAAAGCCAATTTAGAGGCGTCTTTAAAGACTGAACTCCCCTCCCAGCGCTCCTCCACAAACCTCACTGGCGTTTTTTAAGGTTTTTTTTAACGTGACAGGGCGTTTACCGCGGTCAGCCGCCTCATCTCACTCTCCAGCCGATGCAGCTTTCTCTGCTGCTCCACTCTGGCCCTCGGCGCCCGTCTGAAACAGATATCACAACAGAGATATCACGCGTCACAACAGAGATATAACACGTCACAACAGAGATATCACGCCTCACCTCAGCACATCTGCAGGCCCAGGGACAGTGTTACCACACACACAAGCTGAGGACACACAGTCTACTGTTACGTGGAGGACACGGGAGTTAGAATGAGCTTTTATTTTTCTCCTGGGTTGAGTGACACTGGACTGCAGACCTGGATGAATCTGGGTTAGTGAGTTATCCTCTAGACTACGCATACCGTCAGCGTCATCTCGGTGAAACAAGTTACCTTTCCTTTAGCAACTCATCTGCGGGAGGAGAGGGCTACATGTGAAACGATATACACACCGAAACACATTCTGTTTCCAAGATTCTCGATACGATATCATTTTCTCATAACATCCATACAGCATGGTCACAATGTTCCCATTTTTATGTCTTTTTCTTCAAGGGATGAAAGAACATGATTAACTTCTTCATGAAAGAGTATATTATTACTGAACATTTTTTTATATATAGTTTTCTATAGCTGAAAACACATTTGAATGTATGGATCGGTGGTTACTGTATTACAAATAAAAAAATGGTTACTATATTGCAAGCACATAAGTGGGAATATGTTTCTGAAGTGTCATGTCCATGCCTACACCAGGGGCAGTGTTTTTTAACCACTTTCTCCAGGTCAAACATCCAAGGTCAAAGCACAGGTCACCATGACCCCCGGAGAATGCAATGTACCGCAGTGACTGCTATGAAGGAGGCATTCTTCTCATGACCACGTGACCCACTGTGATGTAACCCAGCTAAAGAGAAGGGCCTTCAGAGTATTACATCACTCCACCAACCACCAATCACTGCACACCTCTGCTGTGATTGGTGGATTGAGCTATTTGCTGGGTTTCTAAAGTTGGGCCATGTGATACTACGAAGCATATGTATTTTATATTAATGTGCCGTACGGGCCGCTCACCTCTGGCAGCAAGACCGAAAGCATTGCACGTGTGTAGTCTACTACCTTCCTTCTGTGTGAAATCAAATTCTGCGCTGACAATGCTTAAGTTGTGGGTTAGATTCCCGTTGGGGCCACATATACTGAAAAATGTACACATGCACTACTGTAAGTCGCTTTGGATAAAAGCGTCTGCTAAATGGCATATATTATATTATTATTATTATCATATTATATTATTATAAAACTACAATGAAAAAAGCTGTGTCAATGCATTTTGTTTTTGTAATATATGATTTGATAGTATAATAATAATTTGATACAGATAATTTACCACTTTGGGGACAGAGGAAAAAAAGCACGTTTGTTCAGTTGTGAACTAAAACAGCAAGAAAATGAGAACCAGAGACGACTGTAGACCCCTTCACCGCACCAGCTCCTCTCATTTTACATCAGTGATGTTTGGGGCACAGGACAGCCCATAATATTTCCAGAGTAAGGGGGGCTGAGCAGTGCCCATTCATTACGCAACATAGTTTTCTGTTTTTCTGGTTTTCTGATTCCCTCTGGAAAATGTCAATTGTGAAGCGCTGTGTGACAACCTGTTTGTAAATGGCGCTATACAAAAACAAAGATTGATTGATTGATAGTGCTGGTCATTCATTACACAGTGTTGCACTAAAGGTTTGCAATGGCAAAGGGGATATAAGGAACATTCAAACTAGCATTGGACTTCACCTCTGATTAGCCACTCGGTGAAACTGAACATTTATTTCGCCTTTGG